>RJWH01000011.1:1555471-1582115 GCA_004363575.1 Solenodon paradoxus
GAGAGAGAGAGAGAGAGAGAGAGAGAGAGAGAGAGAGAGAGAGAGAGAGAGAGAGAGAGAGAGAGAGAGAGAGAGAGAGAGAGAGAAAGAGAGAGAGAGAGAGAGAAGGATTTTGGCATAAAAAGGAAATCAAAGGAGAAATTAAAAAGCATTTGGAGACAAATGAATAAAGACATGAGCTACCAGAACTTATGGAATACAGCACAAGCAGTATTAAAAGAAGAATGTTTATAGCAATTCTGGCCCACCCCCAAAAAAGGAAGAAAATAATTATAATAAAGCAATTCAAACTTAGAAATAGAATAATAAAGTCAGGAGTCAGTAGAAGAAAGAAAAAAATAAAAATTTGAGCAGAAATATATAAAACAGTTTTAAAAAAACAATCCAAAAGATTAATAAAACCAAAAGCTATTTTTTGAAAACATAAGCATAAATATTTTTCCTAGCTCACTAAGAAAAAAGATATAAAACTCTCAGAATCAGAAATGAAGGTGAAGGAAATTCCACAGATACCTTAAAGCATCATAAGAGACTGCTATGAAAATGTTGATAAAATGGGTAACCTAGAGGATATGGAAATAGTTTTAGAATCATACAGTCTATCAAGACTAAATTGGGAAGGAATAGAAAACCTTGACAAACCTATCACAGGAAGTGAAATTAAAGAAGTGATCAAGGTCTCCCAATAATAAAATTCGAAGACTGAATGGATTTACTAGTCAGTTTAAAAACAAAACAAAGCAAAACCTTCAGGGAAGAATTAATACTTACACTTTTGAAATTTTCAAAAAAACTCCGATGAACAGGGAATACTTCCAAATACTTTCCAAGAGGGCACATTACACTAGTACCTACACTAACCCAAAATCAGACAAGGATATTATTAAAAAAAAAATATATATATATACATATATATACATATATATATATGTGTGTGTGTGATTGTGTGTATGTGTGTATATACTGGTAATTCTGGTGAACATAGATGCAAAAATCCTTAATATATTATTAGTTAATTGAATTCAACCATTCATTGAAAGGATCAGCATGACCAAGTGTGATTTATCTCAGTTATACAAGAATGACTCAACATATGCAAATCTATTAATGTAATATGGCGCATAAACAATAATGAGAAAAATCATAAGATCATATCAAGTGATGCAGAAAGACAATTGAAATATTCAGCATCAATGTATGATTAAAAATATGTAAATTAGGGGTAGAAGGAACTTACCTTAACATAATAAAGGCCATTTAGATAAATTCAGAGTTAACATTATACTGAATGGAGAAAAATTTAAAGTATATCCTCATAGACCAGGAATAAGACAAGATGCCCACTTTTATTAGTGCTGCTTAACATTTTGAATGGGAGTTGAGTTGCCAAAGTCTACATCCAGTAATGTTTTGCCTACATTTTCTCTACGTATTTGATGGTCTCTGGTCTTATGTCTACGTCTTTAATCCATTTTGAGTTAATTTTTGAATACGGTGTTAGGCAGTGGTCTAGTTTCAACCTTTTGCATGTGACTGTCCAGTTTTTCAGCACTATTTATTAAAAAGGTTTTTCTTGCCCCACTCTAAGTTTTTAGCTCCTTTGTCAAAAATTGCATGTCCATATACATGTGAGTTTATTTCTGGGCTTTCTGTTATGTTCAGTTGGTCTGTCTTTCTATTTTTATACCAGTGCCAATCTGTTTTAATTATTATTAGAATTATGCTTAGTGAGATAAACCAGGAGGAGAAAAGCAGACCTTGTATGATGATGTGTATAGAGAGAAAACAAATCAATGCCATAAATTAACACTAAAAGTGAAGAGACAGAGAGAGACAGAGACAGATAGAGAGAGAGAGAGAGAGAGAGAGAGAGAGAGAGAGAGAGAGAGAGAGATCGATCTACTCCAAACAACTATGGACTCTTTCTTAGTGATGGGAGACAAAAAAGAAAATCAAAGGGTACTGAAGTGAAGTGTGGGGTGGGGGCAGGGAATGGGATAAAGGGAATTAACTGTAAATGAAGGAAGAAACAAAGTGAGGGGGAATATTGGTGAACTTACTGTGCTATATATAAATGTAAAAATACTATTATGTACACCTTAAAACAAGTTAATGTCAAAATGCAATCTCCCCTCAATAAAATAACAAAGTATTGGAGGCCCTAGTCAGAACAATTAGGCAAGAAGAAGAAATAAAAGGAACCCATATTGGAAAAGAGAAAGTAAAACTAATTAATTTCAGATGATGGGATGATATATGTGAAAATTTTGAAAAACTCCACCAAAATATTGTATTATATTTAATATATAATTATAGTACGTTGGAAGGCTACTTAATTAATATACAGAAATGTGTTTCATTTTTATGCAAACTGTAGGATGAAGGAGAAAGACATTAAGAAAGCCATCTCACTTAGAATGAAATAAAATATACTTGGGAATACCTTAAAGAAGGAGGTTAAAGACCTATGCAGTGAAAATGATAAGACCTTACTAAAAAGATCAAGGTAGATTGTAGAGAGCCAACTGCTTTCTGACGCTTCTGTAAAGTTTCTCAAGGCAGAAGTTCTCACAAGTTAGCAGAGCTACAAGCAGATAACAGCAAACTGCAACTGAGCTTCTACCTTCAAATGTTGCTATACCTTCAAATGATCCTGATAGCAGCAATAGAGCAGTAGAGTTAAATGCCTGTATTCTTTCTTTGTTTTGTTTTCATTACCTCATTGTATCCCAGCCCTATAAAGTAAATCAAGGAGCCAGACTCGGGGTCACTATCTCTAAAATGGAGAACGATGTCCCACCTGGCCCCCGCTTTTCTATATGTATGTTTTCTGTCTTTTCATTACGCTCCTGTAGCCTCCACTCAGGGACCCTTTTGACTAGTTGTGTGGGTCATGGCAGTAGATATAAAGAAATGGAATGATAGCCCAAGCTTGTGTTTTGGAAGATTTAACACTGTTAAAATGGCCTACTTATGTAAAGCAATATACAGGTTTAATGAAATCCCCATCAAAATTCCACTGACATTTTTTCAATTTAATTGAACAAAATTTTTTGAAATTTGTATAGAATCATAAAAGCCCAAACAGTCAAAACAATCATGAGAAATCATAGTACTATTAAAAACAGAGAAGAGACATGGACCAGTAGAAGAAAAATGAGTCACCAGGAAGTTATTCACAAATATATGATTAGTTAAATTAAGACAAAGGACCAAGAGCACATGATGAAGAAAGTCTTTTCAACAAATGTTGCTGGGAATTCTTGACATTCACATGCAAAAGAAGACTCTAGATCACTATAACACCATAAAAATTAATTCTAAATGAGTTGAAGATTTGAATGCAAGACAAAAAACTATAAGATACGTAGAGAAAAACATAAGCATAAATTCCATGATAGTGGTCTTAGGGAGGTCTTTGGAAACGGAAACTCAAATTCAGTGGTAAGGAAAACAAAAACAAAAATAAATACTTAGTGCTGCATCAAACTAAATCACTTCTGAACAATAATAGAAATGATCACCAAAAAAAATACATCCTATTAACTCGGGTAAAATATTTATGAATCATATATCTGAAAAAGACATAATACCCAAATTATATAAAGAACACATAAAACTCAGCAACAGAAAAGCAATCCTATCAAAAAATGAGCAAAAATATTAGACAGATATTTTTACAGAGTAGACCCACAGATGAACAATAGGCATATGAGAAAATGTTTCTCCTCTGTAATTACTAGGAAAACATCATTCAAAACAATGAGATATCACCTCACATCTGTGAGAATGTCTATTATCCAAAAGATTGGCAACAAATGTTGATTCAGAATGTACAGAAGGCAAGCCGTGGTGGAGTAGCTGTTGGGTGCAGTTCACATACAGCCCCAGCTAATGGTTTAGTGTCCCAGAGCTGGCAGGAACAACCAAGATGAAAAATAAATTAAGTAAGTAAAAATGAATCTTTCTTCTCTCTCTTCCTGGCTCTACTCACCTTCATTCCTGCCTGCACAATTAGAAAAAAAAAAAAAGAATGCTCAGAAAGAAAAGTAATCCTCTTACATTGTTGGTTTGAGTATAAATTGGTGCAACCATTATGGAAAGAAGTTTAAAGTGTCTTCAAAATATTGAGAATAGAAATTTTATATGACTCTCTCATTCCACTTATGTGTATTAACCTGAAAAATACAAAAATATGAATTCACAATGATATATGTACCCTGATGTAGTTGCAGTATTAGTAATAGTAACCAAGAATTGGAAACTGCCTAAGTGCATTTATATATATTAATATATATGCACAAATTAATGCCAGAGCTAACACAAATAGTGTGCTCTTTCTGTCACACTGTACTATAATCAGATGACACACATGCACACAAATACACACACAAAGGAATATTACACTACTGCAAAAAAGATGAAACCCTGACATTTGCAACAATCTGTCTGTAACCTGAGGGGATTATAAGTTAGATAAATCAGCTGGAGTAAGATAAATGATCTCACCAATGTGTGGAACATAAAAAAAAACCTAAACTAATGCATAAACGAAGCAAAAAACAACCTTTGGACGTTCACAATAATACTAAGGAGTAGAGGCTGGGAGACTGATTGTGGAGATCAAAGAACAATGGTAGAGGACAATCGTTAATTAGGTAGTGGGCATGGTGTATTATCACATATTTAATGAATAGCGAAAATATATACCTAAATGTATATTGTTTGTAAATCAAAATTACCTGACATTTAAAATGTTGTTTATTAAGTTTAGTTCAGTCTTATTTTCTTTAATGTAGATACTTATCCACAATTATTTTAGTTATTTTATTCTGTCCCTATATTTTTTTTGCAGATGAAAGAACATAGATGCATATTAGTGAAGATCACTCATGTTCACAAGCTTATTAGAGTCATGAGTAAAGCAGAAATATTGTGCTCTTTCTGCCACACTATACTCTTACCAGTTAGGTAGAGCAATTGGGAAAGATATGTGCAGCAATGTGCATGCTACTTTGCTATTAGTTATAAGAATTCTCATGGGCAGAACATCCATGCCATCGTTTTGTTCTACGTGGGAAAAGGGTCTGCAATTTATATGCCATTCAATTGAGCAGTGACTGCCTGAGGAAGTGACAGCCCCATCCTGATACTATGACTGCTCATTTTTTAATTTAGATATATATTTTAATATAAAGAGAATCAGTGACTAGAAGGACTGTGAGTATTATATAGATCAACACAGGTCAACAGAAATATGATCCACAAGTAAAAATTGCATATTAATGTAAAATTTTTTTGCCTGATAAAAAGTAAAAATGAATTTAATAATGTATTTTATTTTCCTCAAATGCTATAATGGTAGCATTTAATTACTACAGAAATTAATTTAATTTATGCATTTCTTTTTCCATAATAACTCTCCAAAATCTAGTTTATACTGATACATAAACATAACTCACAAAGCTAAAGAACAAAATAAAAATCAACCCTTGGACATCAACAATAGAACTGAGATTACCAATAGGGAAGAGTGATGAGGGAGGGTCATGTGGTGATAGGAGTCCAATAGACAGTGGTGGAGTACTATCATTTATTTGAAGAGTAGTGAAACAGTCCATCTAAACTTATATTATTTTACATAGCACAGTTATCTCAGTGAAAAAAAATTGTGACGTTTGAACTTATTTTAATATATACAGTTTGATTTGGAATAATGCATACCACCTGAAACATATAAGGTAATTATGCAATGTTGCATTTTTTAAGTGAAACAGAAGAAAATGTTTCTGCAATATAAAATGCTAAATGAAGAGAGTAAAAGGTTTATATAGGTTACTATTTATTTTATTCAATACAGTAAAATACATGGTGTCCATTGTTAGTAAGCTGAAGAAATATGCAATACACTGTTTCACTCAGCCAGGATGAGAGAGGACTCTCATTTTATACTCTGTAATTTTCTTCTCAGCATGATTTATTTCTCTCAAATTAGTAGAAAATTTGTTGTAAAGAAAAAATAAGAAAGAATATAGCAAAATGTATAATGTAAATTGTTTTATTGAATAATTATTAATACCAAAAATAAGTCCATATACATCATTGATCTAATTTTAAACACTATAAATAATACATTTTTAAATATAGGATAAGCTGTATTCATATTCACAGATGATAAAATTATTTTTAAATAAGATGCAAAAGTTCTACCTCTACATGAGAAAAAATAATAAATTAGACTACATTATAGCTAATAGTTGCTTGTCAAAATTAGGAATGAAGAAATAAAGGCAACCCACAGAATGAAAATACATATGAAATATTAATACATGAGTAACTTGTTTCCAGAATGTGAATACATTTATGTGTATACATATATATATATACATGTGTATGTATGTATCATCTATCTTGTATATCACAACACAAATATATATGTATGTATATATACAACTTTCATTCATTATATAGTGTATATATATTATTTTATATATGTTTATAAATAAATGCATTTATAAAATTTCTACAAAAAACATATACAACTCGCAGAAAAATCATACTAAGATTTGAGTTAGTACTTCATAAAATACGATCTGCAAATGGCTAATAAGAGCACAAAAATGTGTTTATTGTATTACTATCAAGAAAATGAAAACCAAACAACACACAGGCACATATTCCAATTGATAACACTTCTCATCTAAAATAATGGTGAATGTATTATGTTTATATTCATACTATATTAAAAAATAACTACATAATGTCATCATTCAGACCAGCTGGAGATCAAATGGTCTAGGATAATTCCATTAAATAGCTCTGCTCTACGCCACATAAACTGAAAACATTTCTTTCTATATATTCTTATATCATCCCATTTATACAAACATGTTGTGATATTAATTTTAAGGCTAAGTGAAAGAACACAAAATATTTGCATATTAACAAATTGTTGCACCAAATGATACAGTATTCAGTCCATATAAAATAGACAAAGATAAATTAATGTTGGTATAGAGAAACAAACTCAGATGCTGTTGATATAATGTGAAACATATATCTATGTATTAGATGTTCAAACACAGATAGGAATATTTTTAAAGTATATTTTAACTTCTTCATTAGAGATGTTGATCATTTGTTTTAGAGTTCATTTTCTTTTTTTGTTGCTTTATTATTTGAAAAGTTCCTTTTTACTGATTGACAATTAACATTCTTTTCAGAATGGAGAGTTTACATTATCTCACAAACAATGCTAGATTTTAAATTTACTTTCCTAAATTCTTATTATTTTATTTCTACATAAAGCTCTACATCTTTTGTAAATTGCATATTTTTCCACAATCTGAATATTTATCTACAATAATGTTCTGTAGTTGCTTTTTTGGTATAAATTGTTGATTCAGTTGGAATTATTTATGGTTTAGAAGCTGAGAAACCCAACCCATTTAATTTTACAAATGGCTATTCAATTATCCTCAAATTAAGAACTGAAGACATTTATTCAGGAATTTGAAATGTCTGACACATATTAAGTGTTTATTCTTTATATTCAAATATCTTCATTTTGAGATAGTCTTCAATTCATCATGATGTAACTTTCTAGTTATGATAATATATAAGCCATTTCAGTTTAAAAAATGAGCCTATTATGAAAAGTATATACTTGTACATCATTATACTTGATATATACTTCCATTTCCCCACCCTGTATATTCCTGCACTTTAAAAGCCTTTAATATAAATAGTGTTTGCTACAATACCGAAACATCTAACATTGGAATAAGAATGAGGATTTATAACAAATTGTGTTGGTTCTCAGGAAACATTTTTCAGCCTTATTTTAAGTTTCATTTTTATTTGCAATAGAGTTGTAATATATTTATATTAAATATAGAATCTCTATTCATATATATGTATATACATATGTATATATATTTTTTATCTGATGTCCCAAATTAGTCGATTCATTTTAGGTAATATTTACAGTAAATCTAGACAGCAACATATTTATCAATAGAAAATCACCTTGAAATCGTTTGATTTCTACAAAAAAAATTAATTTTTTATTTTCATGATTGTCAGTTTGGAGGAACCTTGAATATTAGGAAAAATGAAAGTAATGACAGTTGTATATAGTCTGTATCAGTAAATGGGTTGGACATTGGACATGTTTTTTGATTGAATCTTTCTCTATAAATATGATTTGGGATTTCAATAAAAGCATATACCAAATGCCACCTGGTACATTCAGCAAATGTTACCTTTTATCATGGAACACAAGTCAGGCTTCAAATGTGATTTAAGTGAAAAGAAAACATGAGGAACTAGCTCATAAATGACACTTTAGCTTTTCAGTCTTGATTGATTTGAATACTGAATTTGAGAACACTATTGCTGCGTTTGTAAACAAAGTTTACTCCTAGTTTTATATAGCCATTAAAGGTTTTTTCTCTAACGTTCAGGAAATTACTGCTTCTTCCCTGAAGTCTGTATTTCATTGTTTTACTATAAGAGGTTTTAAAAGTTTGGATAAGCATCCCTGAAATCCAAACTGCTCCTGTGAGCTTTCCTTAATTCCATGAAATCAACTTTGCAATGAAACTTCTTTAAGACTATTTGGCAGGCTATTCTCACGCCTTTTCTGTACCTAAGTGTCCTCAACACTATTACTCACTGATGGCTCTCACCATCAAGGATAGGAAGGTAGGAAAGATCCATGAAAGTTTTCTTTTGCATTTCCTCCTCGACTCTGTTTTGAGTCTTTGTAATACAAAGGATCATGGTTACAAAATCTATACAAAAGTAAAGTTTTCAAATAAAAATTAATATAAAACATAAGGATTTGGTGAATAAACAAACCAAATTATTCAAAGCTCTTTTCTATGCCTAGCATGAAACCATATGCATCGTTACAGATCACCCTCATTTACGGGTTTTCTCATTCACATTCTGCTAGAGCAAAGCACAAATACTATGTCTTAAAATTCCACTAAGACTTAGAATAGCTTGGTTACTAGATCAGTCCAACCTAATTTACAGTAAAGGTTCAATGACATGCGACATCATTAGTAAATTAAATTAACATCAACATCCTGAAATTCACATCTTGCTTTGCACTACACAACAGATGTCTTAGTTGCCACCTAAGGATGCCGCCACAGAAACATAATCAAGTTAAGTAATAAGCACCTCTCAGAAAAAATCTCTTGGCCTCTTATTCACATGACCATCAAGGCTCACCTTACTTTGAACTACTGTTGACTGCTGGTTAGGGTTAGATTTTAGCTCCTAGAAGCTACTCTATGATCCTTACACAAGATCCCTTCCATCTTTAAAGCCAACAAATATGCATGGAATTCTTTTATTTTTTAGTATCTCAGACTTCAACAAATGAAGCAAAATCTTTATTTTTAAAAGACTCATGTAATTATGTTAGCCTCACCAGCATTATTCTGTTTTTGACTAACTCAGCATTAACTTACTAGCATATTTAATTATATTTGTAAAACTCACTTGATATACAACATAACAAAATCATGGGCAAGATATTCTATATTTATGTTCATGGTGAATAGGAAGAAAATTTTGAGGAAATACAATTTTAGAATTTAACAACCAAAGGACTGGATCTTTGGTATAAAGAGACATTCTAATTCAACTGCACGGGGAATTTTGGTACATATAAACCAGAAAAAGATCTTCCATCCTCTACCAAGTAAAAGCAAGAAGCACACCAATTTACCTGCCAGCATACTTCCATGGAGATCCAGCAAGGACCTAAACCAACATTTGGCTGCAGAGCATTTGACAAATAGTAGGTGAGATACTGTGTTCTCCATCCCCATGGCCTGGATTAAGGAGGATCAGTGAGGGGGCTGTGCCTCTACCCCATCCAGCATCAAAAAGACTAAGTGAAGCTGTGAGAGGCAAGTCATCTCAGCACTATAGTACCCTCTTACTCCACTCCAGTGTCAAAATCACTTGGGAATTTCATCTTCACCCTAATGCTAGTAGTCCCCAAAGAGGGTAATTGCTGACCAAAAATGATTATACAGGAGCCAGAATCTCATAACATAATACTCAAAATATTCATAGAAAAGTTTTGTTTTTAAAGAGGAAGTAACCCAGTAGGAATGAAAACAAGAAGTCAGGCAAGCAGGAAAGTAGAGAGAGAAAGAAGACCATTCTATTTTTATTCATTTAGTTGTTCATTTTGATCGTTCTCCACAGGCCTCAGTCACAATTCCAGGTTCTTGGCTGTACATGGATTATGCCAAAGTCATAGACTTAACACCTGACCTGCAAGGGCATGCCAGATAGTAAAATTTTTTTTAAAAATTATCATCTGTACTAATAATCAGGACAATCACAACTTGTATAAGATACAACAAAGGATGTAAGCGTTAAGAGACTGAAATGTCAGGGCTACCTAACAAGGATTTAAAAGTAGCAATAATAAAAATGTTCTAATTAGCAATTATGAACACTTTTGAGAAAAATAAATAAATAGAAATTCTTGTAAAAGGAATACAGGACAAAACAAAGAATGAAAAAGAAATCACAGACCTAAATAATACAGTAACTGAAGGAGAATAAGAAACAATGTATAGGATCAATAGCAAAATGGATATTACAGAAATAAATCAATGGTATCTAAGGCATTTCAATAAATGTTATCCAATCTGAACAATATGATAAAAGATATTAGGAAGGAAGGAAAGAAATATCACCACAAAGAGAGGAATAAGTATGTGGTTTGTATAATAACTTGGATGGATATCAAGAACATTATGCTAGGTGAAACTAGAAAGTAATCTCAAAACATTAAATATTTTGCTGTTCCATATATTTAAAATCCTTAAATAGCTAAATTATAGAGACAGGCCATAACATGGTGGTTTTTAGAGGTTAAGGACATAGATGGAAGAGAGTTTGTTCATGGTTAAAGGGTTAGCCTGATGGATCCTTGTGATTATAGAACAATTATGTACCTTGAGTGTGGTAGTAGTGACATGAATCTATACATGTTATAAAATTCGTATCACTTTACACACACACAAAAAAAAATACAATGGTATGTAAAAAGTTATATAAATGTACCTGTGTCAACCTTCCAATTTTAATGCAGTACTATGATTATTCAGGATGTTATTGTTACAGAAATTTAGTGAAGTATTCATGAATTTCATTGAACTTTATGATTGCTTGAATTTTATTTATTTTGTTTGCAACTTTACTGTGATTCTATATTAAATCCCAAATTATAAAGTGAAAAAAACTGCTGAAAATGTATACTTTTTAAAATTTGGCCTACTTTATACCTCAGATTACCTTTTCTTTAAAGTATTTTCATTTGATCCAAATTATTTATCAAAACTTTGTCCTAACAAACATCCTAAGAGTTTAAATTCATTCATTTCCATACCTGCTAACAATAAGATGTTCTAATTTTATTATTTCCACCCCATGACTGTTTTTGTGTTTTCTGTTATAACTAATTAGTACATAGACTTATAATAATTATGCTAAAAAATTAAGCCAAGAAAATCCACATAAAATGCTCGAATCTTTCTGTATATGTATAAGTAAAACACTGGGTCTATGGTGAATCTCCAATGTCCATTACAATAATAACTTATAGATTTTATAACAAATCTTTTTCAGATTTCAAGAGTTGACTTTAACCTCTATTGTTTCTTTTATATACACTGAAAGAGCAAAGCAACAATGTTGTTCTTACCTTATAAAATTTTTATATGGAATGCCTGTTAAATATACAATACAAATTTAAATTCTACATATAGTTTTTAAAGCATACTATAATAAATGTAACAAATACTGACAGTGTAAAATATATGTGTATTCTTGTACCAAAATATTAAAAAAGAGTAGATACATTAAAAGAAAAACAATTGCAATATATTTAATTGATAAAATACAGTAATAAAGAATGTATATTTAAATTAAAAATCTTAGTCTTATCAAAAACATTAAATGACAATAACTGTACAATAAATTATAAAATATTCAGTTAGTAACTTCAGTGACTTGACCCTTAAGTTTACAATTATTACTTCCAAAAAACATGTTTAGTAAAAACACCATTAGTATTTTATGCCAACAAATGAGGAAATCTTCAGTAACATGGGAGATGGTTTCTTCTCAAGTTAGTATTTCAAGTAAAATTGTTCAACAAAAAGTACATAGAAGTCAATATATCCAGGGAATGTTAAACTCCTTTAAGAGTTTTGATACTCCCCCTATAAATCACAAAAATGTTAAGATTTTATAATTGTTGATTTTGTATATATTGAATGACTAAATTTCTGTTTTGTTTGTTGGTTGATTATAGCAGTTTCCCCAATTTATATTAATGAGGAGAAAATAAGAGAATAAAAATGATTAATCTTTCAATATTAGTTGACCTGAAACAAAAGCAGACTAGAGAATAGCAGCAAGAAATTTCTTTATATTGCTGAAACTAAATATTCAGACAGAAAGAGTTAAATATCAAGCTAACCATTTATTATATAAGAGAAGAGTTAGGGATTATCTCTTTTTTTCATTTTTCCCAAATTATATACATAGGAAAATATTTTTTTTCAATCCTATCAGAGTACGCCAGGATTTGTATTTGGAGAACATTTCATTATTAGTCTTTTAACTTTATGTTTAAGTAATAATTACTAATAACACATGAATAGAATATAAACAAGATACCCTTAAAATATATTTTATTTATACTACACGTAACACCAAAAATCTAATTTTCCAAATTGCAAATATTTGATTCTGCATTGACGAAGTTGAATCTTGTCATACTCCAGTGACTTTGTAAACTCAGGCATCACTATATCACCAGAACAAAGGTTCTGAAAAGCTCAGGGAGAAAGAGAAAGAACTGTAAGAATAATACAAGGGAAAAATTATATAAACTGTCAGCATCCAGAAAAAGTGTCCAGTGCTTTTGACAAGAAGGTCAATGGTGAGAGCTCACCTTTTGTGTTTCAGACTTAAAAATACACACACATAGTGAGCAAGTCGGCATTCTTAGTGACTATGTAAGTCAATGAGGAACTAGGAGAAATGTAGTTTCTTGTCTGTTTCATTGTGTTTACAATTTCAGAAAATCTTGGGACACTTGAACCTGATGAATACTTTTACTACCATAGTGAAAGAAAGAAAGGAAAAGAAGGGAAGAAGAAAGGAAGGCAGAAAGGGAGGGTAGGATGATGGGAAAGCATTTTTGATTCTTTAAATAACTTTAAAATAATTTAATATTGATACAAAGCTTTCAAAAGTCCAGCATATTTTAATTCAAATATCTGTTCATTTTCCCCACCTACAAATATTCACTTCCTTATAGTTTATCTAATATTTATCAAACATTTAACATAGAAAACTTTCTGAAAAAGTATCCAAAATTGAAAACTGCAGTAATAAGAGCAATATATAAAAACATACTCAAAATATATTTAAATCTTTATACATCCTTTTTCTCCAGATGAAAATCTTAGAGTTCAAGCTTGATAAACTGAGAAAAAATATTTATACAAGCTCTATAAAATGGTAGCCATGAGTTATTGAGCAATCAACTGTCTAAAATATTTTGTGTGGGCACATCCTTGCAATTCCAGAGACAGAGGTAGCTAAGACCAAATAAAACCCAAAGACCAGGGTTCATGACCAGGGTGATGGGCGAGGTAAAAATGACAAACAAACAAACAAATAATCAGTCAAGAAGAGTTGTGCTTATATGGCAATAAATATAGATTTTGGAGAGTTATTATGAAAAAATGCACAAATTATATTGCTAATTGTATGACAGGTAATGAGGTGATTGTATTTGCGATAAAGAAAATATATTATCAACACATTTTGCCTTCTATGAGATTTGAAAATTTAAAATTATATGTGTGTTTTTTATTTGTGGACCATTTTATATTTCTATTCGACTATATTGCTCCATGTAATACTCATAGTTCGTTCATTTACCAGTTCCTTAAGCATTTTATATATATATATATATAATACATGCATTTTATAATGAGGGGTCATAACATCAGGAATATGGGGCTGTCAGCTGCTCAGTTAGTCACTCTCCAGTCGAATGACCTATCAATGGCAGACCCTTTTTTCTATTTAGAACAAAATGATGGGTTATTTAAGATAAGGAACCCATGAGAGTTCTGATAACTAGTAGCAATGTAACATGCACCTTTCTGCACAGATGTTTCCTATTGTGTTACCTATCAGGTAAGAGTACAATGTGTCAGAAAGCACAATATTTGTGTTCTACTCATAACTTTGACACTAAATAGCTTATTAACATGAGTGATTTTCTTCACTAACATGCATCTGTGGTTTTTTATCTGTTACAATTATTGGGATTATATAAAATGACCTATAAGTAATTGTTAGATCAAATGTCTATGTCAAAACAAATAAAGAAAACTGAGCATTTTGCTGCCACAATTTAAAAGTTATCATTTAAGAACGTCTGTGGATAATTTAGATGATATTTATTCAACAATAAGTTTTGCTAGCATCAATGATTTTTTATTATTTTATAGCATAAATGTACTTTGATATTCTCATAAAATGAGTTATAATTATACTCATGTTCAATAATAAACTGTGACATTATTTTTTCTGAATAAATATGTAAATATATATTCCTTGATTAAAAAATATATTAGCTATACAAACAACTCTGTGCAAGCAATTTGATAACCAAGATGAAATGAAGCAATTTCTTGAAAGATGCAATTGCCTAGACTCACATAAGAAGAAATAGGTAATTTGAATAGGCCTATATCTATTAAAGAATTTGAATCACTAATTAATATCCTCCCCAAACAGAAAACGTCATGCCCAGAGAAGGTCACCAGTGAATTCTATCAAACATTTAAATAAATTATATCTATCTTTTACAATCACAGCGAGTAGAAGCAGAAGATATATTTTGTAACTCATTATATGAAGCAATTATTAACTTAATACCAACAATGGACAAAGTCATTAAAGGAAAAGAAACCTGTAGATGAATATCTCCCATTAAATACAGATACAAAAATATAGCAAATTGAAATAAAACTGTATAAAAAGAATTATCCGTCATAACCAAACGTGATTTAGCCAGACTTTTAAGGATGGTTCAACATTTGAAAATCAATTAGTGTAATCTATTACATCAATAGCATATAAAAGAAAAATCACAGGTTCAAAAAATAGATGCAGGAAAAAAAGCATTTGACAAAAATCTAATGTGTATGACAAAAACTCTCAATAAATTAGAAACAAAGTAACCTTCCTTGTCTTATGCAGCAATATCTATAAAAATCCTACTGTAACATCATTCTTATTGGTGATATAGTTAATGTTTTCCTATTAACATCAAGTAGAAGGCAATGATTTTAACTCTCACCATTCTTTTTCAATAGCATGTTGGAAGTTTAAGCTAATAAAATAAGATAACAAAAGGAATTAAAAGGTAGATAAATTGGGAAGGAATAAATAAACATGTCTTTGTTCACAGATGACATTATAATTTATGCAAAATTTCTGAAGGATTTACATAAAATAGTTTCCTGGAAAAAATTACTGTAGCAAAGATCACAAAATTAATATACAAAAGTCAGTATTTTTCTATATACCAACAATAAATAAAAAAAATTTAAAATTGAAAACAGTATTTACATGAGTACCCAAAAGACTGAGTGCTGATAATATAAATCTTTCAGAATTTATACAAGATCTACTTGGGGATAACTATAAACAATGATGAATGAAATAAAAAATGAGTAAATAAATAGATATTCCATGTTCATGGATATTAATCTTCACAGTTTGAGGTAGAGATTCAATGCAATCCCAACCAAAATGCTAGTCAGTTATTTCATGGAATTTCACAAACTGATTTAAAAGTTTATATGAGGAAGCCAAGACTCAGACAACACAATATGGGGTAAAAAAGAAGAGAGCTAAAAAACTGACCACTACCTGATTCAAGACTTACGATGATGTCACAGTGATCAAGAGAGTATGACATGGACAAAAATTAGCCAACTAATCAATGATCAGAATAAAGAGAGCATATATGGACACATAGATATAGTCAACTGATCTTTGACAAAATAACAAACATAATGGAGAAAAGATAGTCTACGAATGGTGTTGGAAGAAATTAATATTCACATGCAAAAATAATTTTGAATTTATTAGGCAAAGACCTGACATCCTTCCTTAAAAAGTGGAATCAAAGTGAATCACAGGCCTAATTAAATGTAAAGAAGAAAACCTCAAACTCTTAAAACATGAGATAAAGCTTTATGTCTTTGTAATGGTGATGACTTTTCAGATACAACAAAAAAGCATAATTCATTAAATAAATCGTTGATAAGCTAGATTTCATTTAAATCAAAACTTTCTGACTCTGTAAAAGATACTCTAAGAGAATAAAAAGGCAAGTGACAGAGAAAACTATTTGCAAAAGACATTCAATAAAGATTTGTTATCCAAAATATGCAAAGAATCTTAAAACTCTTCCCTAAGAAACAATCCAGTTAGAGTATATGCCAAAAACCTTAATAGATGGTTCACTAAAGAATACATATAGATGACTAACAAATATAAAAAATATGCTCCACATAATTTCTTATCAAGTATATACAAACTAAAACAACAATAAAATAACACTACACACATAATAGGATGGCCAAAATATGGAGCACTAATGACATTAAATGCTGGTGGGAGCATGAAGCAACCTTAACTGTCATTTACTGGTGGGTGGCAGAAATTCACCATGGTATACAGCCATTTTGCATGACAGTTTGGCGACTTCTTACAAAACTAAATACATTCTTACCATTCAATTCAGCAATTTCACTCTTTGGTGTTTAACTAAAGGTGTTGAAAGATGTTGCAAACAAAGCTTGTTTATTAATATTTATGTCAGATTTATTCATAATTGAGCTTTATATGATCTACACTCGACACCGAATCACAGAAGTGAAACTAGTCAATGAAATATTATTTAGTGTTTAAAAGAAATGAGTTAAGTCATGACAAATCATGCAGAAATCTTAAATGCATATTGCTGTGAAATATGTCAATCTCTAAAAATGTATACTATATGATTCAGGAAATATAACATTCAAAAAAAGATAAAACAATAACGATAATGGAAAAATATACAAATACACACACAGTGGTTGCCAAGGTGTCAGAGGGGAAAAAACACACATTCTGTCTATTCTGTGACTAGACATTAATGCAGAGGAAATTTTAGGGCCGTCAAGCTATTCTTTATGATACTACAGTGGTGATCAACATATTATTATACATTTGTTCATGTCAGTAGAATGTAAAACACCAAGAGTGAACTTTAATGTATACATTGAATAATTATGATGGGCCAGTATAGGTTCATTAATTACAAAAATTGATCAATTCTTATGGATATTTTCAATGAGAGTTTCCATGTATATATGAGGTGGGGAGTACATGAGGGATATTTGTACCTTCCCCTAAATTCTGCTGTGAACTTCTTTTAAAAATAAGATAATTTTTAAAGAGTGTAGCAGTTATTTATTTTAATATCTAAAAACTTATTAATTAACATCAGACATGGTGTTGAGAAATTTGGTTGATTAAAACATTAAGCTGTGAAACTTTAATGTTTGAAATAAAATCAGTGAGACCTGAAGATCATGCTTTTGCTTAAAGTATCTAAATTATTTGGGTCACCTTGATATAATGAAGTAGTCTAAATTTTGAACTTCAGTTGTTCAGAAATAAGATGTTGGTTTTGCTTTTATTTTTCCATTTTGGTTTTCACAACGTTCTTCATTTATCTTAACTTTGAAGTTGCTGAAGAAACAAAATCTAGAGATCCTTAGTGCCATCAGTAATCAGCCTATGCCATTTCTAAGAGAAATTAAAAAAATTTTCAAACTAGACATAGCCAAAGCTACATAATTGAGCAATTATTGCTTCCTTACCAATGATTTCCATAGTACTGCTTTGCTTGCCCTGCCTTCTGAGTAAGACTATTATGAGAAACAACTTCACTAGTTGCTCCTTAGAAAGTCATTAGGCACCAACACAAACCAATTCAAAATTCCCTCCTATTCCCTTTTAGTCATCTGCCCATCATTTCTAGCGGCTATTGCTATCCCTTGCTGCAAAAGCTAATAAAGCTAACATTGCTTGATTGCAAGTGTATTTCTGGTATTATTTCTTGTGCAGATTTTCTCAATATGAAATGTGTAACTTAGAAGAGGGTGGTAGACATTTACTGATTGCCTCTTCAGTTCCAATTCTCTTTCTTCCATCAACACGTTTTGATCTTCCCATTCTTGGCTGCATTGCTTGAGTGGGATTGATTGCCTGAAACAAATCTTCCTACTCCTGAATGTTGATTCAAGTCAAGGGAATCGAGTAACCTCCAATATCTTAAGAGAGAGAGAGAGAGACTCTATTTTCTCCTAGATTGTGAAGTGTAAAGATGTGTGTGCTCTGAATATGCTCCAGGGATTTTACTATGCCAAAGGAGAATCTGGGTGTCATGTGCAGAAAACAACACTTAAACATAATGTAGAGCTAGAAACACAAAGTTCTAAGGGAGATTGTGTGAATTAATGGATCTTGTACTGACTGTCTCTAACTTTTTAGAAAAATAAGTCAATGAAGTTTATTCTTTCTATGTTAGTTTGCTTTTTTAAACTGAACTTAAAAACCTCCTGTTATAATTTTAAATGTAATCTGACCTGAGGACATAGAGAAAATGATGAAAAATCAGAAGAAATATCAACTTTGCTGACTCCATAGAAGAATAACAACAATTAGTGACTACCTTATTCCCACTAACCTTGACCCATCCACCAGGCAAGGAAAAGACCGCAGTCTGGGACTGAGGAGTTTGACAGTGCTCATTAATAACAACAGTCAGGTCTTGTATTCTTCACAAAGCAGGTCTTTGAGAATAAAATGAAAAATGTTAACCCTGAAGGTATTAAAAGCCTTGAGATTGTTTATTTACTTTGGAAAAATAGAACAGTGTTCTAACAATTGTTTTTCAGTATTGGAAGACTCTCAATGGTAATGTCAACCACTAATGATCCTCTGCTACCAAAGAGAAAAATATTTGGAAATTTTGCAAATTCTCTCTATTGAGGACGAGGAAAGTGAGACTTTGAGACATATAAGTAGTCATTATAGTTTATATCTTACAAAGCAAGAATAGTAAAAATAACAGCAAAACTTTCTTGCGTAGTTATTCCGTCGCAGGTCATGTACATTATCTGAATCTAAGAAGAATATATAATCATCTCCATTTTCATGATATAGATGAGAAACTGTTTGCTTCTCATGGAAGTAATAAGCAGAAAATCAACAAAAGAATTAAATCTTTGTCAGGTGATTACTTCTATAGGTAATACTATTTTACTAGTTATATCTTGTCTTTTTCTATTCATGTATGTATGAGGGAGCTGGGAATCCTTTATTCAATAATAAATATTAACTCCTTACTCTCTTGCGGACACTAATATTTGCACTGATAATGCAGCTTGTCATGAAAATTACATTTTAATGGGAGAAAGACATTAAGCAAGTAAAACGGCAGATACATAATATTAGAATCTATTTTATAAAAGCATGCTTAGGAAGAAAATAAAATAATATGAAGACAGATGGTAATGTCATTTTGTTGGAATGATGAGATAAGGAAACCTGATAATGCAAAACTTGAGAATTTAAAAGACTTAAGTAAATCAAGAAAGCCCAGCGAGTGAAAGTGAGAGTAGGGCATTTCAGCTTAAAAGGACAAGGGCAAAGTTGAAAGCAATTTGAAAATTTAATGGGTTTGCGTAATTCTAGGCTGAAAAGTGGCAACAGGTAGAGGTAGGAGACAATTTTGGAAAAACTGGTAATTTAACCTTCAGATGTGAACTGAGTTTGTGCATGTCTTTGAAAGACATAGTAATGTGTTTAGATTTTTTTTCAGCTGTTTTCTGCAAAAAGACTAGATTTTTAGTGGTGTGACAACAAATTCCAAATTGAATAATTAGAAAATGATTAGAGCTATAATTGTTTCCATAGAACATAAAATCTTGAGTATAGAATTTTTAAAGGTCATGGTTTTCTTATATATGCTTCCTTTACTACTTTAAAATTTATTATATTGTTTCTTGTTTATAGGAGAAATTTAGAATTGTATACATTCTTCTACTTTAGAAAGTCAGAACCAAAAATACATTTATTTTCACTTAATCACAGAAAGTTTCATTGCTCAAAGAGACTTTTGAGAAAGTTATATGCAGTGCACAGCAAGAATCTATAAATAAAATCACATCCTTTCGTGGTTAGTGTTCACAGCTATAGACATACTATACTTTTAGCTTTTTGCATTGACTATATATTATCCATTAATCCCAATGAAATATATTTTCACCTAGGTTTTGATAGATTCAAGCAAAATCTTCTTTAAGCAAACAGAATTTAATCTGTTATTTTGTGGCCTTATTATACTGCTTCACAGGGTTGGACTTAAGGTCAGCTGATATGGCAGGTATCAGAAGAACCAATTTTCCATTATCAGAATTCTTTTTTTCTGTCTTCACCCAGATTGAATCATAATGCTCTTTCTGGCCAGTATATTTATACTCTGGCTTACAGTATATTCTGCAGAAGTTGGACTATATTTGTGTTACTGCACTCTTAACTAAGAAATGATTATTGATTAGGGAAAAATAAAAAATACAGGTCTGAATATCAAATATATATTCTGCATCAACTGAAGTCACACTGTTTGGCAAAGAGAAAAGAACATATATGAGACTACATCTCCCACTCTAATGCCTATAAAATACATTTAAAATGCAGACACAGTATTTGAAAGGTATAAAAACTTAGACACAGTAGTCAGTATTTGAGAAGTAAAATTCTTAAGGAAAGAAATTTATTGATGCAGTGCTAAATTTCTACTCATTTCTAGGCTTGACATTTGATGATAAACTGTTCAGGAGCAAAGAGCAAAATCATACAACAGTGGTGAAGAGCTTGAGGCAGTTTCTTTGGGATATGGAAACAAAAATTGGCACTGAGGTTTTATAAACTAGCAGTCGCTTTATGAATTAAGATAGGAAAGGAAATCAGAGAGAAAAAAGTACAACATTTTGAACGCAATTTTTTTCATTATTGACTCCAAAAGTGCTCATACCTGAGGTAATATTTGCTAAACTCTAATCAATAGCATTTCTAAATTTTAAGCAAAATTTTAGCAGTCATATAACACTGGGAAGAGGAAAGTTGGAGTGTAGGAATTTTAAAGTATCAAGGAATCAAGTAAAAAGTCATAGTCTTTCAGTTCACTTTTGGAAGTTCTATACCCTAAGGCGAAAAGGAAAACTGAAAATTTACCTACCTTGCCTGGGAAGGTGACAAGCCCATACTTTGTTGGCAAGAAGAAAATTAAATCTTCTCTGGAGCAATATACCATCATGTAGATTCTGTGTTGTTTTTCATGCACAATGTCCAGCATACACACTAAATCTTACTGTCATGTAAGGGGATAAAATCAGCATATAAAAGATGCAGAAATATGTACACAGATATTAATAGATACTGATCTTATAAATCCCAAGGAGTAATATGGTTAATAAGAAAGATTTAAAAATGCAGAATTTCACAAAGAATGGGAATAATTAAAGTAACGTAAAGAAAATTCTAATACTAAAAAGTGCAATGATTAAAACCAAAAAGCAATAGATGGGTTTAACATCCAATAAGACACCTCAGAAAAGAGAATATAAAAGTATACTATAAGTGAGTAGACTAAATAGCATGAAGCACAAAGCATAAAAGATGAAAACAGAGAGAAGAAGCAAGAGGGGATGAGGTAATAAGTGTAATTGAGGTTGAATGAAGAGATAAAGGAATTAATGGAGCAAAAGTAAAATGTGAAATAGGACTGCCCAAGAATTATACAAAATTTGTAAAATGTAGTCATCTCCCTCCTAGGGGACTTCCAGTGAACCCAATTTCTTATTTCCATGCCTTTATACTGTGTTGGCTAGACTTCAGTGACTCAATTCCTACTCATTTCTAATAGAATAAAGTAGAGTTAATGGTTTCTGACTCTAAGACTATGGCATAAAATGCAGTGTGGCATCTCATTCTCTCTCTCTCTTAATCACGCAATCTGGGGGTAGTTAACTGCATGGAAATACCTACAGGGCAAGCAACTGAAGCTCCCTGCCTACTTCCCTGACTGTGACCTTGGATGTGAAATTATAAAATCTTTCAGGTTACTGCTACACTGCTAACAATTTAGCTATACAAACCACCAAAATAGGCCACTGCAAAGTTATTGATTTCTAGAAACTTTATGAGATAGTAAATGCTTGTTTAATGTCACTAAATGTTTGCATAATCTGCTGTTAAGCATTATACAATTAGTACAATTGCATGGTCTTAAAATGAAGCTGATGAGATGACTGCAGAAACCTTTCTTAAAAGACCTCAGAAAGATCCAAAGTGGTTCCTGAAAGTACTGCTCAGTCAGACAAAAGGCCCTCGAAAGTTCCCCTCAATAAAATGAATGGATCCTCAGTAAAAATATAGGGCTGCTAAGAGATATCAAGACATTTTTCCTCAGGAAAAAAAAATATGTTAGAAAAGAACTTATTTCTATATATTTGTGTGTTTTTTGTTGAGTAGAGTGGACAAATAAGATTTATAGGGATTATACACAGTTTTAGTCTATTTTTAGCATTTTAAATATAAACTTTAATCTAGTGTATTTTATTTTATTTTTGCAGGAAAGGTACAGTCAAGAATGAGAGCAAGTAAGCACACAGGCAGGAGGAAAGAGGAGGAAGAAGCATTTTATTTATTTAGCTGTTTTTCTTGATTGCTCCCCTCGGCCCCAGAATGTGAACCAGGTCTTTGAGATGTATGTGGCTTATGGTAGCCAGAGGTGGTAGACTTAACTGCTAAACCACACAGGCATGACAATTTTTAAAGAAATACTGAAAAAAAAAACATTTTGGGGACATATCAAATACTTAAAAATTAATTTGCGAATTTAAAATTAATTCTTTATAAAGTATTGATACTCATAGAATACATTCTGGTACTGATCAATATATGTTATCTAAATCTAGCATTTTGTATAACATAACCATTAATCCTTTCTAAAAATCCAGATACTTACAATTCAGCTATGCAATTTCCCAAGAATATTTTCAAATATTAAATATTTATATCAGTAAGGAAATTATAAAAACATAAATTATACAGAATGATTTGATTAAAGCACACTTAACTGGATATAGATGTCATTACATTCTCTTATTGTTGCATTACATAGAAAATTATACATTTATGTGTCATTCTATTATATGAGCTGAGAAATATATACAAAGTTTTATAAGACTCATATTCTGCAAGATGCTAACTTGAACTGAATGTAACAGAAAAGTACAAAATGAAAAGAGTCCTTCAGACATCTGAAATTCTACTCATTAGGAAGTAAATTGAGAAATCAATTTATCTGCAAACATCTACTAACTTTCATGAAAAAGGAAATAAGACTCAAAATGTGCATCAATAGCTGAAGAGTAGATTCAAAGGACATGAATTGTCATTTCCAGATATAAAAATCAATTATAACTAAGCAACTTGCAACATCATAAGACCTGATTTCTAATTTGCCATCTATTTAAATAACTTTATTTAACTAACAACAAAAAAAAATTCTTATCTTCCAAAAACATTTTAGATCTTCCAAAAATGTAAGTCCTCATGGATTCCTACAAACAATAGGCAATTTGGAGATCTGCTAATTTAACACTTGTTTGAAAATGAGTATTTTGTGTGCCCATAGAATTAGGATTAGAATCAGCCTGATGTCAGTTTAAATGAGTATAAATTTCAGACATGACCTTCTTATTTCACTGTCAGCATATTTTTAACCGAATATGCAGTTTCATTGGTGCCTATTAAATACTTTTTCCTTTATATAAGGAGATTATAGTTTGTTGCATGTTTTAAATGAAACAGTTTAAAAGCTTACAGAAGTTCCATTGTATTGCTGAATTATTATTTGAAATAGATGACATAAAAGTATAGGAGGTACATAAATAATTGCCAATATTTTGAAACACCAAAATTGAAATGAATAAGCACTCAGTTATACACATGAGACAAATATACTACAAACTTCATCTTCATAAAGGGATAAAATTAGATATTATGGATTGGTTAAAAAGTCCATGTGATATTTCAATACCATCATTAATAAGAAAGACTTTTTCTTTTTTTACTCACTTTTTAATGTCTTTCAATTCACCATTCAGTCTGCCATTTTGGTTGATTAAAGAATACTCAAAATGGTCTGGCATCCTCTAAATGTCCTCCACTTAGACATTGTTAGACTCTGTGGCAGTTCTAACCAACAGCATACAGTAGAACTGGGTTGGTGCCTACTTCCAGACTGACCTGAAGTTATTGGTATCTTCCTTCTCTCTCAGAAATCTTGCTCTTGAAATATGCTACAAGGTAAGAAGTTCAACTATTCTGACGACGTCATAAAAGATCACATGGAGAAACCAAAAGAAGACTAAATGATTAAGATGTGTGGGCAGTCCCCAGCTATTCCAGCCCCATAATATTTGAGTCATCTCACCTGAGACTGTAATCATTGTGGAGCAAAGTCAAGTCTTTCTCCGTTATTTTCTGTCTAAATTCTGAACCTGCATAAATACAAAGAAGAAATGGTGCTGTTTTAAGTCACTATGTGTGTTGATTTGCACCATAAAGAGAAAACCAGATGAATGATCCTGAGAATCTGAAATCAGTTATAGTGGAAAACCAGATGAATGATCCTGAGGACCTAGAATCAGGTATAGTGGAAAACCAGATGAATGATCCTGAGGACCTGGAATCCGGTATAGTGGAAAACCAGATGAATGATCCTGAGGACCTGGAATCAGGTATAGTGGAAATCAAGCACTTGTTCGGGAACTCTCTTAGTAATACTCTTAATGGAAGAAACTGTATGTAAATTACAACTATATTTTAAAATGTGCAATTAAGTCAAAATTCCATAATCATTGTGTGAAAAATGTCTTATGAGAGAAAGAGAAGATAGGCATGGGACAGATAAATTACTAGATTCGTTGGTGGAATGCTGAAAGAAATTGCTTCTTATGGTTACTACTTTCTCGGTGAGCTGAAAGATAAACATTCAGCACAGATTAAATGTAAGTTTAGGATTAGAAGAGAGAAGGGATATCTAGTGCCCAACAAGAAAGCACTAAAAGACGATTGAACAGTGTGGAAGACTTGTTTAAAATGTGCAATATGAGGTGATTCAGGACTGTTAAGTTATTTGCTGAGGTACAGATCTGGAGAAAATAAATGGATAGTGTGGTTTAAATCACTTTAGTGTTTTCAGATAGGTAAATTGGAAACGAAAGAAAGCGATTTGGTAGGCTTTATAAATTATGCAATGATAAAGTGATAATAATGGATTATGAATTACAGACTAGGAAAGAAAAAATGAACATAGAAGTCAAATTAATAATAATAATTCTCTAATTATTGTTTTAGGTGCTTAATTTAAAAAAAAGAACCATCATTGTGAAAGCTCTTTACAAGTGAATTGAAAGAATAGACTAACTTCAGAGATAATTTTGATAACAGACCAGAGTTGAATCAGAAATAAAAATCTCAACAAATTTATGTAGCTTGGTATAAACTGATAAAAGACTTGAAGAGAATTAGGAAATTTCATTGCCATCTAAGACTTAGTCATATTAAGTTTCTGATTAGGTGCTATCTTCATGAATACTGTGTAAATAGAAAGGTGGAAAACTCATACGTAATGTTGTGGCATGTAATCTAATGGTATGATGATTTACATTAGGATTCCTCCATGTGGTTATGTCTTATGAACTGAATATAAGAGGAAAAGATCTTAACTAAATTATAATTTCATAGAAGTGTTTTTATCTACAAAGAAAATGTTATTTATGTTTGCTTCTTTAAATTTAAGCAATATATTTGATAGCAAAATGTATTATCTGGGAATAATGAGTTAAGAAAAATGTCTGAGTTTTGCTGCTCATTTCAGATATATGAGGAAAAACATAGATATGTCTTATGTTTGGTTGTTTAAAAGCAATGTAAGATATGCCCCCAGAGAGACCATGGAGTGTATTTATACCAGGTGCAAGTCTCACTCCACAAGCATAAACATCTAAGAAGTATAAATTTGTTTATTTGTTTTACAACTCACTATAATACTAATTTCAAGCCCCCATTCAGTAGGGAGTGAAAAACATAATCCCCATCAATTTAAACTCCCTACCTGAGTCCCTGGTATTATGTGTAACTTCTAGTATCATGCATAATATCAAGGATTTCATAAAATATATCTGGTCCTCACATACCTTCAACCTCTGTTGACATTCACTAAAACATTCATCATTCCATTGGATCATCCTTCATTGGTTGATTTCAGTGCCTATGATTTATCCCATGTTAAAGTCGGACTAGTTTCTTTACTTTTAATAGCTGTCATTCACAGTACTGCTGTGCACCATACCAAGCAAGATTTCTCTGGGGATGC
>RJWH01000011.1:2899844-3053114 GCA_004363575.1 Solenodon paradoxus
AACACACCCTGAAAAACACAAAACATGCTGTATAAAGGGGGTTTTATTTATATAAAACATCAAACTCAGGTCTCTCTCAAAAAGTATGAGATGGCAAGTAACATTTCCATATATAGGTTTCCATACCTAGATAGCTAGTCAAAAATATTTCCCTAAACCTCCTTACAATGACATCTTCTGTTCTGTAAATTCCTTGTTCTTGTAGCTCTAATCACCAGGAAGTAATTTTATTTTCATCTCCTCTTCCTCTTTAGAGGGCCATCATTTAAACATTTGAACACAGCTTCCTTGATCTCTCTTCCAAGCTAAATATGCTGTTCCTCTTAACTATTTTTATATAATACATCTTCCAGAGTCTCGGCATCTCACTCAGCTCCTAACAAATAATCTCAAATTTATTATCAGTTTATTAAGGTACAATATCCATCAGTGAACATATACACCCAAGATGTATGACTAAAGTCATATAAAATAATACTACTGCCTACTATACATATTCTATGTATGCAACCTAACATTATTCCAACAACCACATCACATACTTAGTTCCCTCCCATTAACGTATCTTTCAAAGACAAGGAGAAATTCTGTATTTGAAGCAAAAGGAGAAGTCAAGGGGCAAAAGAGAACATAAGTTTAACAAGCTACAAAAATCTGTAATGTTTCATTTGCATATTTTCTTTTAATTAGCTGACAATGGTAAGTTTTAATATAACTGTTAACTTTGCCACAACTTGAGTCAAATGTGTATATATATATATATATATATATATATATATATATATATATATTTTTTTTTTTTTTTTTTTTTTTTTTTTAAGGAAAGGTACAGGTAGTAATGAAGGTGAACATGCAGGCAAGATGAGAGAGGAGGAAGAAACAATTTATTTATTTTATTTAGTTGCTTATCCTGGTTGTTTCCTGGGCCCTGAGTCTTGAACTGGGGACTCTGGGATGTATCTGGACAACGTCCAGTGGACAAAACCACTAGGCCACTGGAGCGCACCACATGTCATTACTGATAATGATCTTCTGATTATCTACATTTACTACAAACTCTTGATTTTTCACGTTGATCCTTAAGACATAAATGGACTTTTAGTTATGAAATTGCATACACTAAATAAGAACAATATTGTGGTATTTAACAAAGTCAGTAGGATTTCTGGAAGTTCTCTACCTATTTATTGCTTGGTCTGTCTTCCATCTGTTGGGCTGTGCCAGCCTCTGGATCCTTTTGGATGGCTGACACAACAGAGCAGGAGAAGGGATGTTCCAGACAGCAGAAGCTCTACCACAGCCATAATAATATTGAGTCCTGAAAGATGCAGAAGAAAGAAGGAGTGAAACAAGCACAAGTTCAGATTATCTTGGTAATTTCCAACATTGACTCTCAGGCTTCGGGGAACCGGTTTGATGGTTTAGCCCTTTACAGTTGAGCTATTTTCCACACAAGGAGAAAATAAAACTGGTTATTGCATCACATTTTCAGCTGGCTTCTAATTTCCTACTCCAAAATAGGAAATTCCAACAACTGATGAATGGATAAACAAAATGTGGCAATCTACACAGCAGAGTATCATTCAACCACGAAAAGTAATAAAGTATTGATACATATGACAACATATTGAAATCGTCTAGCTAAGTAAAGAGCTTCAATAACAAAGGACGACATTACATCATGATTACACCACAGGTAGGAGTAAGAATTGATTCTAATGAGCGCAGTGTTCCTTTTAGGAGACACAAAATGTTCTACAATTATACTTGGTAATTTATACAACCCTGTGACTATGCAAAACACTGAATTATACACTTTCAATTAATTTTGTGGGGTAAGTGAATAATCTCTCCATAAAGCTGTTTTTGTTTTGTTTTGTTTTTTTTAAAAAGAAAGTCTCCAAGGATCAAAGTACTTAAGAAGAATATAACTATGTCCAAGAACAAAGCTTAAGAATATATACAGGAATCATTTCTAGGAATACAAGACCATCTAGGAGACATGCCCTGCAGGTGTACTGGGTAAGTCAGCTGTCTCCGGCCAGTGTGGTCCACACGCATCCCGAGGACCCAGGTTCTGACCTGGGACCAGGGGGAGCAACCAAAATGAACAGCTAAATAAAATAAATAAAGTGTTTCTTCCTCCTCTTCCTGCCTGCTTGCCTACTCACCTTAATTCCTGCCTGCAACTTTGCTTAAAAAAACAAAACAAAAACCTCCCCAAAAACTTAAAAAAAACAACAACCAGGAGTCAGAAAAATAAAATTTATAGTTCTACAATGTCTGATACCAAATCAGATATTACCAGGCATGCAAAGAAATAGTGAATTATTAACAGATGAGAAAAACAAACTACTAGAAATAGACACAGAAATGACATCTCAGTAAGTCAAAATCATTAAAAGATCGAGCATCTTCAGTATAGATAAGATATTAAAACACCTAAAATGATATGCAAATATGTTGCACACATATCATGGACAGGATTCAAGGTGATTAGGTGGCCCCTGAGTGAATCTGAAGAGAGGAGTAGTATTTTAAGAGTCATATTAGGTGTATGTCATTTTAAACACAAATTTTGAATAAATAATTTTATGGTACACAAAGATGATAAATTGTGAAAATAACGTATGAATGGTTCAAGTTTGGAAAATAGTTCAGAAGGAATTAAAATAAAATTACCACAAGGAAACGACACACACCAAAATACACACTGAAGATTCCCTGTGCTTTAAAAAAAAATACAGCAAAACATACATGTGCAAATATACATAATTGGATATAATCATAGGAATTGATTAGCAATGAATACTTCTAGGAAGAGGAACTAGGAAAAAGGAAGACTTGGTTTTCATTTTTCTTCCCCTTAATTCTCCCAAGTAAATATAATGTCTCCTTTTTTTGAATTTCTAAAGAATTTCAACTTGTCATTTTACCTCGTGCATATTACTCACATAGATGATAAGCTTCTTGAAAGCAATAATTGTGTCTTGCCTGTCTTGGGCCCTGCAGCAATGATCATAATGTATTTAGGGAATTACATTTAATGACAACATGGTCACCAAACATTCCAAGATCATTCATGTATTTTCTAGAAAGAAGATGAAATTAATCATATATGACTGGGATTCTCTTGTTTGGGTAAATGAAGTAGTTCCACTAAGGACTGAAAATTGGTTGAACACAGATTCTTGAATAAACTTTTAAAAGCAAACATAGCAATGTTTGTAGACTTAAATATCATTCTCAAACAAGTATCCTATTTTACCAACATTAGATTAAAGGGAGATTGTTTTAAAAAATGCTGAAGGTCTCTGTGGTGCATTCCACCAGGGAGCCAAATAAGAGTGCAATGGCAGAGGTTATCACCACAAGAATGAAAACAAAATCCACACAAGAAGACAAGCTCACACATGGGAGGGGGTTAGGGCAGGATGGGAAGGAAGCTAAGGATGAGAAATTAGAAGACTGGTAAAGAAAGAAAAAAAACCAAGGGATACAGAGAGGACAAAATGAGGAAGGATAGGAGGAGAGCCCAGATGAAATATCTCCAAGGCCATGCTGAGTACTTAGAGAAGTGGGGAGTAGGCCGTCCTCTGAGTGAGTCAGAAAAGGTGATTTCAGATATCTCTTCAATTTCTAAAATATCTTTCATCCTAAATTTGAAGAACCTAACTTGAAAAGTTAATGGCTTCTGTATAATTTATTAAAGGCACCTTAAAGAGGTATTTTCAATATAAGGATCCTTGAATAATATTCTCAATTTCTTAAAATAAAAATCTTGAAAAGCTAAAATATGAGATATCGAAGTCTGTAACAGGTAAATATGAGAGCTTGCTCTGAAAAGTTTGACTGTAGCATCAGCTTGGAAAGACTGCACTGAATCCCTCACCTTCATAAATTTGACAATAGATTGGACAATGTTTTAGATAAAACAACTGGGTTTGGTTTCATCTTCCTTTTGCTTTCCATAAGGAAATTCTGATGAAGCCCCTGATGGCACACGGATGCCCACCTGTTGGGTAGGTACTGGAAAGAGAGCTCCTTGGGCAAGGCAAGTTTCTCAAGTCTGTCGGTGAGCTGACCCTTCAAAGCACGACAGGAAACCGGGCGAATAGGATCTTGATTTCCCCAGAACAGTTTTCTGTCCAAAAGCAGAAAAGAAAATAGTCAAAAATTCACTTCTTGAACATCTTAGAAATGGTTCTTGATGGGGTCTACACTAATTATACCTCACTTAAGAACTACCTCAATAACAGAACATTGTAATTTCCAGGTGTAAGAAATGGATAAACAACTCAACGTTAAATAAGAATAAAGTAAGATTTTTATCTAACATCTAAAACCATGGTGACTAAATAGGAGCCTATTAGAAAGAGTTGTTTCTGCCATCATGCAGTTCATACGATAATTTATAGTCAGGGCAACATAAAACGGGCATGCCACCTAGCTACATGTGCTCCCACTTTGGTGAAACCCTGACCAAACAGTTGAAAAGTAAAATAGTTACAGAGTAATGCAGCAGCTCGCATTTGTGGAATATTTACTGTAAGCCAGGGCCTGACACTAGTGCTTTACAGACATTCTCTGTGAAATAGGTATGATGACTGTGAAGGGGGTGAAGAGAAGAGGAGAAATCAGTGCAAGATTAACCTCGAAGGGCTTCATGGAAGAAAGTAAAAGGCACAGACTGCCAGAAATGAAGTATACTCCATTTTAGGGTAACCATGAAAAATAGGAATAATTAAGTATTGGCTAAGGCATGATCGGGCAGAAACAGGAAGCCATGTTGGGAATTAACTAAGCAACACGGCTGGAATAGGTGAAGAAGGCAGAGGAGGCCTTGAAGGTTTGACTAAGAAGTCAGAAAAAGGTACCCGGGGCACCTGACTCAATATTGTCAAGAGGTCAGTTCTTTTCAGCTTGAGCTACAGACTGAAAGCAATCCTAATCAAAATCCAAGCAAGTTATTCTGTGGATATCGACAAATTAATTAAGTCAAAAGACCCAAAGCAGCCAACACAGTATTAAAAGGGAAGAACAAAATCAGAGGATTGACACAACCCGACTTCAAGAGTTATTATAAAGCTACAGCATTTAAGACAGTATGGTACTGGTGAAAGGATAGACAAATAGATTATGAGATAGAATGCACACCCTAGAAATACATACACACAAAGTCAACTCCCCTTTGATAAAGGATTGAAGGCAATACAAGGATATTCCTTTCAACAAATGATACTGGAAAAACTAAACATCCACATAGAAAAAAAACAAAAAAGAACAAGAAATGAATCTAGACACAGAACTTCTACCTTTCACAAAAATTAACTTGAAATGTATCACAAATTTAAATGTAAAATGCAAAACTATAAAATGCGTAGAACCTAAGAGAAAATCTAAGTAACCTTGGATTTAACAATGCATTTTAAAATATAATATCCAAAACACCATCTATGAAAGAAAAATTTGATAAGGTGGGATTTATTAAAACTGAAAACTTTTGCTCTGCAAAAGACGCTGCTAAGAGAATGAAAAGGCAAGCCATTCACTGAGAGGAAATATTTGCTGAATATGTATTTGACATCTTAGTCCATTTGGGCTTCTCTAACAATGCCACAGATTGGGTAAAAATAACACAAACTTATTTCTGACAGTTCTGGAGGCTGAGAAGTCCAAGATCAAGGTGCTAAGGGCCCACTTCCTGGTTCATAGAGGGCATCTGCTTACTGTGTTCCACACGGTGGTTCTCAGGGGTCCCTTTTATGTGGGTACTCATTCCATTTATGAGGGTTCCACGCTCATGACTCATGATCTCCCAAATACCATCATTCTGGGGATTAGGATTTCAAAGTATGAATTTGAGGGGGCATAAAAATTCAGTCTATAGCATCTAATAAATGACTGGTATTGAAAATATACGAAAGAATTCTTAAAACTCAACCATAAGAAAATGAACAACCCATTAAAAAGTGGACAGAAGAGCTGAACAATTTATCGAAGAAGATACCCAGATGGCAAATAAATATATGACATATGCTCAACATTACATCATTAGGGAATTGCCAATTAAAACAGTGAGATCCCACTATACACCTATGAGAATACCTAAAATACAAAACATCGACAATACCAAATACTGGTGAGATGTGGAACAACAGAAAATTATATTCATTGCTGGTGGGAAAGGTACAGACACTTAGGAAGACAGTTTGGTACTTTCTTACAAAGCTAAATCTATTCTTACAACATGATTCAACAATTTTACTTCTAGGCATTTACCCAAGTGAGTTTAAAATGTATATCTCCACAAAAACCTGTGCATTAATATGTATAAAAGTTTTATTATTAATTGCCCTGAAATCAGAAGCAACCAATATGTTCTTCAATAGGTGAATGGAAACATAAGCTGTGATACAAACATAAAATGGAATAGTAACTCAGTACTAAAAAACAAATAAAAGCAACAAAAGACATGGAGAAACCTTATGTGCATATTGCTATGTGAAAGAAGTTGGTCTGGAAAGGTTACATACTCCACCGTTTCAACTATAGTTTATTTTGGAAAAGATAAAACTACAGTTACAGCAAAGAGATCAGTGATTGCCAGGGTTTTAGACAGGGAGGAATGAAAGAAAGGGCCAAATAGTGGAGTAAATCAATTTTAGGACAGTGAAATTTTTCTGTCTAATATTGTAGTAGTGGATAAATGATATTATGCATTTGTCAAACCCACTGAGTTGGACAATACAAAAGTGATCTTTAATGAAAACTATGTACTTTATACTTAATAATAACATGTCAGTATTTGATCATCAATTGTAAGGAATGTACCACACTGATGCAAGGTATTAGAAAACTAGAGGATTGGGTAATAATAATATAGAATAATAATATAATAATACAGAAACTCTAGCCTCTATTTTTTTGTAAACCTAAGATTGCTTTAAAAAGTACAATCGATGGTGGAAGACTACCAGAAATTTGGTGAAGGGCATGGTGTGTTATTACATATTTGATGAAGAATGAATCTGCACATCTATAACTTGTGTTGTAAATAAATATTACTTCAATTTTTAAAAAAGTAAAATCTATAAAAAATGCAACAGAAGATCATTAAAAAAATCAGACTTTATTCAGGTGTTGAAGAAGAGGGGAGGTATCCATGGGTAGAAGGGCCGAGAGTCCGACCTGGCAGAGATCCAGAGAACGGAAGTCTTCTAGGCAAAGGCTTCTTAAATCTGCTGCCTATCAGAATCATCTGGAGAACTTTCAACACTCCCTAAGCCCGCTATTCCCCAGACTAAGAAAATCAGTATTTCCAGGGATGGGACCCAAGTATCAATTTTATTCCTTTATTTCCAGGCCTCAAATAATAGTCCATGGGCTTTACCTGGCTTGCACCCTAGCCACCTGAGTCACAGGGATATGCCACGTCAGTCAATTTTAACAGTCCCCGGTGATTTCACTGTGTAGTCATGTTTGAGAACCACTGACCTAGGGTTAGCCTTCCATGACTTGACTGAACTGAAATGATAATATTGGGTCATTGGAACTAGTTGAGCAGAGAAGTGAACACACCTGGGATACAGGGCTTATAGGGAAGAATAATACTTAATCTAATGGAAGGAACACAAGAGTCACAAGTAAGACTATATAATACTGCCTTACCTTTCTGGGGTTCCCCACTGCTTTTTAGGCCTAGAAAGATCATGGATTCTCTTCCTAGAAAAAGAACTAACAAAAAGCAGCATATTAATTCAAAGAGAATACGTCAAGAATATGGTCAATATGGTTATTTTAGATGTCTCCTACTAAACAAATGCTTCCTGAAGGGGAGAAAAAGTCCAATGCTCTATTTTATGTGATTTGAAGAAGGCTAAAAAGCTCCAAGAAATCTCAAACATTTTTGGACCCAAAATTCTTACTCCTAGAATCATTCATCATACAGCATGTAACAAAACAAAGACAATGAATATGCAATAAAACCGAGAGCATAGTCTCTTCAGATTATCCTAGGTAAAATGCACACTAATGGGGAATAAAAACTCAATTTGCCCTATCAATTTGTAAATGGCTTGATGGCACTAGATTGTGAAGAGATCATGCAGATACACTTCAGACAGAATGTATGGCTTTGGAAAATCATGAAGCAAACAAACTATACTTTTGGTACCATTCAACTCCCTTTCTGCCTTACTCTGCCTTTACTCTGCTTCATGGGTCTTGAGGGCTGTTCTCAGCCCGCCTCTAGCAGAGACAGCTGGTTTTCCTCGTGTGTTCCTCTCCATTTCCCAGCCTCCTTGCAGCTGTCTGTGGAACCTGGGATGAGCTATTTCTCACTCCAGGGGAAATGCTGGCTAACAATTCCAGGGCAACGCACTTAGAGCCAGTGCGCCTCCTCCATCTCTCTCCCTGTTGCAGTGACTCTGGAAGTTTTGTTTCCAGGTGGCAAAGCGACAAGACACAGGAGGGTCACACAACTCACTCTGGACTGCGACATGAGGGAGAAATCAAGTGTTATTGTGTAAAACCATTAAGAATTTTTTACCTTGCTTGTTATTGCAGTGTTGCCAATTTATGCAGACTAATATTCCACCTGTAGAACTATAACTTCTATTATAATTATTTGTATAACTGCTTTGGAGTTTGAAGGGTCCAATCAAAACAAACCTTTTGTGCCTACCATATTTAGGAATGAATTGAAAAATAAGCACAGGAGTGGACAAATAAAATTAAAAGTGATTTCTCTACTACTGATGAAATGAATATTGAAGTGTATTTCTCTGACACTCCTGACTTGAACTTGTCCCCCAAAGCTGCCAGCCTCCCAGGTAGGGCCTAAGTTTGCTACAGACAGAAAACGGATCACAGCAATCACTTGCTATAGATAGGCAGGTTCCAAAGAGAGAAGATCTCACTTTCAGCCCCATCAAACACACATCACTCCCACACGCCAGGAGTCCAGTTAAAGCCAAAGGCTGGAGGCCAGAAGAATCATTCAAGAGAAATGTTTCAATTTATGAAAAGGGAGGTGACCAAGAAAAGCAGTCTCCCCAATGCTGACCTGAGCTCTTCAATAGGCTCTAAAGTTAGAAGCAGCCCTGGTCCTGGTGACAGGTAGGTTCCGTCTGACAACGCAAATGTAAACCAGCAGGCCAGCATAACCTACTCCATGTTGTTCGAGGTTGATATAACCGACTCTGCTTTGTTCTAAGACTGAAAAGTGTGCTGTAACTTGTTCTGTTTAAGAGCGATAAGTATGACGTGTCTGAAAAGGAGTACAGACACTGTGCATCACTGAGTGTTACTCCTGACAAAAGGGACACAACCATCTAATCCAAAAAGATGGACCCCTCAAGTGCCCAATGCTTTCTAATAAAACCACATAAAAGTAGAGCTCAGACCCAAGCAAAAACGCGGTCTTCACAGACACGGTCACACCATGCAGTGGTCCACTCTGGACTTGCCACTCTCTTCAGGTGACCAGGGACGACACAGGCTGAACTGAGCCACTCAGAGAATCCTGAGAACCTACAACCGTAAAGGAGAGGTAGCGTTTGGGCCAATAACCAAGCCAAAGGCCATGATCTCACCGGCAGACACCTGCTGCAGGCATTCCTCCTTGATGATGTTAGGGAAGGGAAGTTATCTATCAGGGGTCCTTGGGTCCTGGATGGGCTTCTGCCTTGAGGAGATCCTGACCAAGAGATAGGTGGCCTGAACCCAAACTTGTGGTCAACTGGGACCCTGAGTGTAACACCACTGGTTCCTGGTTCCTGAATGCGTCCTGACTGCCTCATCCATCAGTGAGACAACTCAAACACCTTAAGTTTCAGTTAGACAGGTACTGAACTCGTACATGAACTTGCAATCTGGCTTACGTTCAATTTCATTTTGATGGATCTCTTTAATGATAATTTGATATACTTTAAGAAATGCACCATACCTTCCAGAATTTCCCTCAAATTGTGAGGTTAATTGCCTTTGTTCTTGCCTGGTGTGACTGCAATAAAGTTTTGAGTGCATTTTCAAAGACACACATGAATCTTGAGTGATAGATACATCTCTGTTACAGGCTGAAGGGAACTCACTCCTTCCTTAGCTCACAACAAAACCTGTATGTGAAGACATGGCCTTTCTACTTAATGGGGCCTGATGCTTCATGAAGCCCCTTTCAGAAAGTGGGAGCAGACGAGGTGGGATTAACAGGAACTCTAGAGATTGCACATTCATAAAACAAAACCATCCACCCTGAAGATCAAGCTAAAATCTTTCAATCAGATGGTCCAGTTCCATGTTACTCTGTGTTTAATTCATTTACGTTGCCTTTAGTAGTGATGTATTTGCCTCATAATCTTGCCTTTACTGTACTAGGGGAATTAAGTAAGGATTCCATGCACACAATCGGGTCGTAGCATTAGCAGTGAAGCAGGGCCAATGCGGTGGTGGCCGCAATCAATTTGGGAGCATGGAGCCCCCAACAACTTTTCTCCTTTAAGAGATTATTATTCCAGTGCCAACGGTGAAGTAACATTTTCTAATAAATACCTGGGCAAGTTACTTAGATTCTCCAAGCTTTAGTTTATTCATTCAACAAATATTTATTGAATACTTACTATGTATCAGGCAATGTCTAAGACTGGGAGTACCTGGTGAATAAAAGAGACAAAATCCTTGCTCTCAAGTCAGGGCACAAAGACGATAAATGAAATAAGGTGAATATATGGTACATTACAGGACAATATAAAGGCTATAAAGAAAAGCAAAGCAAGTAAGGGGAATAAGGAGCATGTGACAGAAGGTTACAATTGAAATAGTGTGGTCAAAGAAGGCATGGCTATCCAATTGTATCTGAACAATGACTAGCTACCCAGATGTTTCAGGGAAGAGTCATACTATTCCAGGAGAAACAGCGAGCACAAAGGCCTTGGAGCAGGAACATATCTACATGTTTGAAAAATAACAGGAATCCAGTGCATTTGTCCTCATTTATAAATGAAAATAACTATATCCACCTCGAGGGCTGTATTCCTAATGCACTGTATCAGGGAATGGGGTAATCAGTAAACATTAGCTCCTCTTCCCTTTCTTAACCTGCAGCATCTAGCGTGGTATCTTATATGTAGCGTGGTGTTTAATGAAACTGGTGCTGAATTGTTTCAAATGCAAATGTAGCTGAAGTGTCCTATAAGGGAAAATCATGGAACTATCAGTAAACCAGATAAAGTGATATATTTAAGATTGTTTAAATTGTTTCATGACTCAAACACTTTGCTAGATGAAAGACAGGTTGACTGTAAGAAGAATGGTATCCATCTCCATGTCTTTTCCCCAGTGTCTCATACTCCGGACTCTTCCACTTCTTCCCTTTCCTATTGCTACTAACTTACTTATATTTTGTCCCTCGGGACTCCTCTGCTTAATTCAAGGGTTCATAATCTGAAGTTCCCAAATCCTTAGAGACTCTATGAAGATAATATTGGTCGTCCATAACCTTTAGAATATTTCATGAAGCCAAATGGACGCCCCCACCCCCCACAGATTGTAGAAGCTACCCAAAATACCAAATTTGTTTCTAAATGGTATCTTCTTCACATGTTACTTCATGCTGATAGGAGACTCTGATTAGTACATATATGTGACCTCAATTTTTAATGAATTAGCAAATGTAGTTTGCTTTGTGAACAACAATATCAAAAATCTTTCAAAACATGAAATGGTAGAGGTGGCAGGTAGAGATAATCAAAAAGATTCTTAGGTGGTGAAATGTTTTGTGTCTGTGATGTAACTGATACCATGCAACCCCCAAGCCATGCCTCTTATTATCTAGAAACAATGAAGACACTGTGCTTTGCCAGAAATAAAATCTACATCCTTATTCAACAGAAGAATGGTTTTGCAATGCAGGTACCTCTTTATCCTCACTGAGAGTGCCTGAGCCAACTTTCCAGGGCAAAACCTATGATTATTACATATTAATCTTTTCAAGCAAGTTAGCGTCTCTCTTCTGTCATCACCTCTAAGCCATGATTTCCCTTGCTTCTTTGTATTCACCAGCTAAATAGTGTTTTTTTAAATGCATCATTTTATATAAGAATATTGACAGTTCTAGTTTGTTCCAGTAGATACCTAAATTGGGTTATTTCGATTGGAAATAATCTCATTAACATTTCCTAATTCTCTGTAGAAGTCTGACTAATACCTTTCCTCTTCATACACTTACTGTGCATTATGTCACCTAACTACATCGCCAACCTATTCCTCTTCATCTTAACATAGGTTACAGCACTAAATCACAGTGTCTAGTCATGATCCTGTGGAGAAACAAAGGAATGTAGTTCAAGGATTTTAACTCATGAAGACAGATGCTTTAATGAGGATTACACATTGTTGTCCTATGTCTTCATTGACAATTAGCCTCCCATAGTTTGCCACTAGCTAAGAAAGTTTTTGAAAGCCTTACTTTAGGTTTAGAGCAATAAATACACATTTCTATAGCAACAATTATGGAGATGATTTCAGGTGTCAACTAAAGGGGAAATTCAAACAATTCTCTCAGTCAAAATGCTCTTTCACATTGAACTCTTTTGCTTATATTCAGAAAATATTTTCTTTCATAACAATCAGGCAGAGCACATTGGTTTAACGAAAAATTTTTTGAGACGAGGGACAGGCATAGATAATGGAGATCATAGTACTTCCTCATGGAGTCAAACCAAATTCATCATTCCAACAAAAGCAAGTCGTATGATAATAACAATACCACAAATATTTTATAAAACAATACTCTCTTTACAGTCTTTTCTTTTTCTTAAGTATAAACATGAAGCATGAACAATTTCAATGTCTGTTTAAGCCCAGGAGAACTGGCTTACTCAGCATACATTTATTTGAAGGAATCTGGCATTTAAAGTAGATACTTGGTGATAGTATTAGCTCTATCAGATCTTCTGTTCCCCTACCATACAAGCTTGGGGAAGCAACAATGTCCCTGAATTTAATTTTCTCTCAATAATACCTAGTTGATTTTATCTGCCCTATCTACTTCTCTAGTCTTGTGAGAAAAAGAAGTTTTTATGCAAAGCATCACGTAAGAAAATAAGGTAGCAGTACTTACTACCTGAAATAGAAAGAAAAGAACAACTAGAAAGCATAGTAAAATGCAAACTGAAAGTCAAAATAGTAACAAAAAATGTAAATAACAATAAACACGAATGGTTTGGGTGCATCCTGGTGACTCAGGTGGCTAAGTCAGTGGCTGGGGTATGAACCATGTCAAGTCCAGGGACCAGGGTTCAAGACCCAAGGGGAGAAAAACAAAAATGAACAAATAAATAAATAATGTTTCTTCTCTTCTCTCTTCCTTCCTTCCTATCTTTCTTTTAAAAATAAATAAGAATGGTTTTAAGTCATTTATTCAAAAAGTGGATTAAAAACAAAATATGATATTATTTACTTCTCATATATATGAGCCATTGATAGGAACCATTCATATTTCTTTTTAATGATTCTGTTATTACCTCTCCTAATTACCTCTTAGTCAAACAAGAGTAAGAGTCTATTTTCAGGAGGCATTTATTTTGTGTACACACACACACACACACACACACCTTTTTTTTTTCATATAGGCCAATCTTTTGAAATTTCATGAACTTGCATTAGCGGCAAGAGTAAGCTGAGATCATTGACCTGGAATTGCACGAACTTTATGATACCATATTGTCAGTGCAGAATTCTGAGTCCCTTAAAGGCTCAGACCCAGTATGTAACAATAGCAAACAACTGAAACACTGAGTGAATACAAAGAGAGCCCCCTATCTCAATTCTCTTCCCATCTCACTTCTTAATCATGTCACTTCTTCTTCCCTTTTCCCAGAGGAAGGGAATTAAATTACAGCAAAGAGAAAGCATAGGAATCTTGTTCTCATGACCTCCAGGATAAGACTTTAAATGCTCTAGACTGAATGTGTCCCATCCAGCTAGGCTGACCGAATAGTTTAAGTCTGAGAGAACAGTACTCAACCTGTCATCTTACCTTTTTCTTACTAAGTCATAGTGACGAAGACCTGCAAAAAGAAAAGGAAGGGCAAAGATTAGATTTAACATGAACAAAAAATATGAAAAAGACAATATCAAAAATCAACTAAAAGAGCTAGGAAAAACAACTATTTAGGGATTGGTCAAATAAATTACAAAAATAAACCATAGGTAATGCAAGGTATCAAAGAGAGTTGAATCAGAGCAGAAATAAGAGAGTACCTACTTACTCACTGGATTTTAATATCTCAGAGTTAAAAGCAACAAAAAATACACAGGAAAAATATAAATAAAAAGTTTAAAACAACGTTTCAAGTGGTAAAAATTAAAACTTGAAGAGGAAATATGCATTTGGAGAAATATTTGTAACAAATATGAAAGTAATAGTTTTAATATCTGAAGAGTGTAAAACTATAGATGAGTAAGACAAATACTAATGTAGACATCTCAAGTTAGATGGGCAAAGGATAGAAACTGAATTCATATATAAAGACATACAAAGAGCAAATAATCATAAGAAAAACTTCAAACTTACTTACAGTCAAAACAATGCAAGTAAAAGTGAGATATTTCTTAAACTACCAAATTAGCAAAATATGTTTTCAAAGTGTAATGATGCTAGAAGGGTAAGACGAGGTGATTACTGGTGGTAGAGATTTAAATGAGTACACTTGAAGAAAAATAACTTGGCAACATGAGTTAATAATCTTAAAATTGCTCAATCTAATTCACTCCTAGAAATGTACTAAAAGCAAAATTCAAAGCATGGGCAAATGTTTATTTAAAAAATATTTATTTCAGGGTCTTTAACAGTGAAAAACTATATATACCTGAAATGACCAAAACAGAGGAAATGATCAAGCACATTAAAAATCATTTTAGAAGGATTATTGTTTTAATATGGGAAAATGTAGGAAATCATACAGGTCAAGTTATCCAAAGGCCTATTATAACAGACCGTGTAATGACAGATTGTTAATCTCTTTCTGAAGCTTTTAATCACACTGGAGGGTCCTATAACATTTTCTATCTTCTTGGAGCATTCTCGGTAAATAAAAGTAAGTGTATTCTGCCATCAGATAGAGCTCAAACCCCAGTTTTATTGCTTAGTCAACTGTAAAATATTGGGTAAAGTAACTTCTCTGAGACAGTTTCCCCTTCTTAGATAAGAGGATAACAGGCAGAGCTGTGTAAAGATTATATGTAAAGCACTTTGCATACAGCAGGCGCAGATAGCAAACGATGGTCTCAGAACGATCAGTTACAGCGTCAGTGCGTCAGCGGCTTCCACAGAGCACTGAACAGCGCTGCCTCCGTCAGAGAGCAGGTACTGACTGGGCTCCACAGCAAGCAGCTGCACCAGCGCTGAGAGAATGAATGAGATCTGAGCTCTCTTCTCAAGTAGTTTACAGCCTAGGAGAGACCTATGAACCTGAAAAAAAGTAAATGACATTTTTGCACTGAATTATTTTCTAGGCGTATCCTAGTAGCTCAGGTGCTAAGCCAGTGGCTAGGCTAGGTAGAGCCCAAGGACCTGGGTTCCTGACCTGGGACAGGGTGGGAGCAACTACCTAACACAAATGTGCTTCCTTAAATGTCCTTCTTTCCTGCTCCCTCTTTTCTCCTCTCTTTACAATTTTTTCCCATTACTCTACATTTTAAGGCTAGATTGGCTCAGACCTGAAAGAAAGGGGAGAAGAATCTACGAAAACGCCCTTTGTGCCCAATCATGCTGTCCCCCCATGAAAGCAGCGGCACTTGCTCTGGGGACCTTCCATGTACCCCCAAGCTTGGTTTGCAGCTTCATACACCTGGGTCAGAGTCAGTATCATACTAAATCAACCCAGAAAAAAAATTTCTATGAACGCCGATCATTTGAAGTAATAAAGTTAATTCTTTCTTATTGCCCTGTCAAGCTATAATTTCTCCATATGGACAGATTTCACTCTGTTTTAGAAACATTCCCTTGATGTTCTCTCACCAAGTCATAGGATGGGCTATCTCAAGTGGCTGCTGTCAGCTAATGTTCAAGCAAAGCAGTGCTCTAATGGTTTCCAAACTTTCCTGCACATTAAAACCACCTGGGAGATCCTTTTAAAATTCCAGGTTCCAGGCCTCAGACCAATTAAGTTATAACTCTGGGGATAAGCCATGGGTATCAGTAATTTTTGAAGTAGACAAAGAAATTTTGAAGTAGACAAATAAGAAAAATTATAAAGCTTGATAATGCAAAGGTGAAGAGAAACCTATTTTCTTACTTTTTGTTCTCTTAATAACTGTTTCCTGGTGCTATAGTGGTTAGGTCAATGACCTCCGAAGGAGTAAAAGGTCACATACTCCTGGATTTCAGTCCTGGGTAGGGGTGGAGGGTGGTGGGGAGACAACCAGTGTGAACAACTTAATAAAATTAATAAAATGCTTCTTCCTCCTCTCTCTTTCTGCCTCCCTGCCTACTCGCCTTGAGTCCTGCTGTACTTTTCCTTTAAAAAAATTAGCATGATGTAACTGGTAAGGCAAGAAGGAAGGATACATCTATGCTGAGTAGTCAGGAAAGTATCTTTCAGAAAAAAATTGATGCCTTTAACTTTAGAAATAAATGATTTGAGGGGAGAAGGAACAATGAGAGGGAGAGTCTTTCAGAGACAGAACACGCAAGTGTGAAGGGCCTGAGCTAGAATCAGCAAAAGACCCAGCAGGACAGTTTGTGGCTGAAGGGAAGGACAGTCAGATTGTGAGGAGTCCTGGAGGAGTGTGGCTTTTATTCTAAAGTCAACTGGAAGAAGCCCCAAAAGAATTTTGAGCAAGATGACTGGAAGCATCTTCCCCTAAGAGATGATCAGAACATCCTAGCTGTATTAGTCTTTAAATGTTACTTTTTATTCTGTAGCACACACCACATTGCTCAAATTGCCTTCTCCCACTAAGGAAAGGGTGGATCCACCTGTGCTCCAAGCCATCTGATGGAGAAGACTGCCATCTGCTGGGAGAAAATAGTTATTTCAAGCTGAAAACAGTCCCAAGTTCTTACGCGAGAAGACTTCAGGCTTACGAGTAAGAGCCTTTAAATACGGGTGGCGTTGGGAAAGGCAAGATTTTTGTTCAGAAGTGTGCAGATGAGACTGTAGGATTCTCTTACACAGATGCCAAGTGAACACAGGCATCACTGGGAGAGAGGAGACTCTAATGGGGTATTTGGAGAACCTAAGAAGTAGATGCCTGAAACAAAAATAATCCTTGCTGGCATTAAGAAGTCAGAAAGAGCAGAGTTGGTAGCTCATGTCAAAAAAAGCTACCAATGTGTAATGGCTGGCATTGCTTTATTTATTAAAACACAGAATGGCTCACGGCTGTGTATACCATATTTAAAAATACATAAACCAAATAAATAAAAGCACTCCCTCCTCCTCTTCGTTCTTTAAAATAAGAAAGAAAAACCAATGACAAAAAACCACCCAAGCCTTCCAGATCTCAAAATGATCACATGCCCAAGTTAACTACTGAGATGTGCCTCTTCTTACTCCCCTAAGTCTGAGCTTTCGTGACTTTCCCAACCCCCACCTTAATTTCAAATCTATTTTTTATGTTCAGGTTCATCTATGTGAAGCTGGCACTGGAAACTGGGTAGCCACTCAAAACTTGTATAGCTTAATATCATTCATATAATAAGATAAATGCAAATGAAAACTTAATCGACATAACAGTTTTCCAGCTTTCAGACTGTCTAAAAGCAAAAAGTTTGACTACACGCTGCAGTGATGTGATACTCTGGGGACATAGTTACTTCCATTGCATGAGTCAACTCCTACTGAGGGCAGTTTTGCTAAATCAAAGTTGCAGGAGCAGTAATTCCACTTCTGGACACTTATTTTACCAATATACCTGCAAGTGCGCTAAATGACATGTGTGCAGGTTTATTTATTATGTATTGCTTGTAAGAGCAAAAGAAGTGTTCAGTTAGCGGTGCATCGATGTAACGGAACAAGAGGCCGCAGTGTTGTTTTTTTTAAAAAAGGAGCCAACCCTCTATGTGTTTGCATGGAAAGATAAACTGTGAAGTGAAAGGAATGAAGAACAGCACAGGGTATGCTACTCTTTGAGGAAGAAAGGAGGAACACAGTCTTGTACAATATTTTCTTGAATTTATATAAAGATATATGCAAACTAACAAAAGTGATTACCTGTAAAAGATGAGGGGACAGGTGGGAGTGAGACATTTATTTCCCTGTAGTCTTTTAATATTGCTTTGGTTCTTGAATTATGTTACGAATTTCAAAAAAAGATTTCCAATTAAAAAAAGTTTATGAAGGAAAAACTGAAATAGTGGGGGAACTTAATGTATTATATACTTGCTTTGGTTCTTGAATTATGTTACGAATTTCAAAAAAAGATTTCCAATTAAAAGAAGTTTATGAAGGAGAAGCTGAAATAGTGGGGAAACAGTGTATTATATACAGATTTTCATCTACAATGATATATACCTTAAATCTATGTGATGTCATAATGCAATGTATCTTCAATAAAATGAATTTCAAATGTTTTAATTTTAAAAAATCAGCATATTATCTACATACTCCCATACTTGACTGAGATCCTGTTTCTTTTCGATCAATCCCTTAATCCCTTATCAATCCAGGTTACGTATTCTGGATTCTATATAGATAAGATTAAATGTTTAGATTCGATTTCAGTCTTATTTTAGGTAAGTAACTTTACTGAGTCCTTTGGGGTCTATTTTTTTTTAATTAATTTTGCCTATAAAACATTGCATAATAATGGGTTTCTTTTTTCTTAGCCTTCCTTCCCTTTTAAAAAAAGAGGTCAGTTTTGCCATTGAACTCAGAAAGAGGCAATACTTGTCGTATAGGAGGATTCAGACCACTTTGCATGCTCTGGATGTATGTATGGAGGGGTTCAGCCTCTCCAACCACAGTGACAGTCCCTGAAGGTTGGGAGTCACGTCTTACCTGTCTTCAGCGCAGGGCCTACACCCTGCACACAGCAAACACCCCTGAAGTTTACAGTGACAGCGATGCTACATTAGTCAGAGGACAGAATGATAAGACTTATCCTGCAGTCTGAACTTTAACAATCTGTCACATCCCAGTCATCCCTACAGCCTTGTAGGACACAGAAGAGTGCCTTCACAGAAGCTCAGTATGTGTCTGTTGGATGAAGGAATCTTTATTGAGGAAGCAGAGCCAGGGTGACATGCTGGGTAAAATAATGCACTATTGTTTGCACTATTTTTTGTAAGTAGTATATAAATATACTTGATACTTACCAAGTTTTACTAACATAAAGACTCACTGGAACTCTTAACAAGGAAAATCTATCAGACAAATTGAGAAGATAAAAGCTTTTAAGTAGTATTTTCCAAAGCAGAGTGAAAATGTTGTCTGATTATCAAGAGGGACATTCCCTTCCTTCTTTTCTTTTTAATGAAAATGAAATCAGAGGCCCCTGTAGAAAGCTTGGGTTTATCTTAAGAACAATGGAAGCCATGGGAAGCACTAAATAGAAAGGGAAAGACGTGCCTTAAGTCTGTTTTTAAATACTTATTTTGTCTGCAGTAGCAAAGGGATTATAGGGGACAAGAGAAAAAGCAGACAGAGTACTCAGGGGGCTAAAGTAAAAATCCAGGTGAGAAATGACTGAATTGGGATGAAGTTGTTAGCAGTGGAAATGAAGGAATTTAGGAAATGTTCTGGAGAGACCTGGCATTGGATTCTTTGGATTTAAGGGTGAAGACAGAGGAATAGAGGAGAAATAGTCTTTTTTTTTCACTTGATCAACTATATGCTATTTTCTGGAAGCTTCCACTTGGAAGACTAAGAGAGGAGCAAGACTAGGAGAAAAATCAAGACTTGTGTTTTAAAGTACATATTGCATTTGAGATGTTTATGAAATACCCAAATAGAGAAGTCTGTAGGCAGTTGAATATATGAGTATTATGAGGGGACTCGAAAGAGACAGCAGAACGGGAATATTTCAGTTTAAGAGGAAGCAGCATGGAGATGCTATTTAAAGTCATGACAGGTGATAGTATTAAGTACAAGATTTTAAGTGCTTCTAATTTTATTGAGAAATGTGTCATTTACTGCAAACGTCCCTAGAAAATGTCTGTAATGTATACATAGGAAAGAATTATGACTGTTTACTATGTGATCTTCCCCTATGCCAATTATGCCTTGAGCAGTTCGAGCCCAGGCTTGGGTTTTCATTAGTAGCCCCCAGTAGAAGCTCTAGCTTATCACCTCTTGAATCATGAGGTAAATGCCCATGTTACTAGAAATTAGAAATGTCAAAAACCTGTGTTCTGTGAAATTAGGAATATTTAAAATGGTGATTTTTTTTTCAGTTCATGTTTGACTTAAGATTTTTCTTAAAAATGTGAACACCTGGTACACTCTGGTGAAGTAGTGGTTTGATCAGCTGCCTTCGGTCAAGAGCGCAATCCACATACATCCCGGAATCTAGGTTCATAGCCTGGAGCCAGGGGCAGAGGGAACAAACAAGATGAACAACTAAATAAAATAAAGTGCTTCTTCCTCTTCTATCTTCTGTCTTCCTGCCTGCCTGCCTCTGCTTGCCTTCATTCCTGCCTGCACTGTTCCTTAAAAGTAAAAAATTAAATAAAAAAAGAATATGAATACCTAGAGGAAAAAGTATGTCAATAAATAGGAAAAAGGAGCAGGATGGGTCATTTTAGAGTTCAGAAAAACAGAGCAGGCTCAGAAATGAAAGAAGAAACAACCAGGTGCTAAACTGGGAGATCGAGGTATCATAGAGGCCAAGAGAAAGTTATAAGGGAAGAGAGCGGTCAACTGCATTAAATGCTGTCAAGAGGTCAAATAAGATATTAATACCAACACTACTACTACTACTACTAATGGCTAATATCTACTGAGCCCTTACTATGTACCACAATCTGTTCTAAATGCTTTACAGGAGTCAACTCATTTTATCTTTTTAATAATCATAATGACAGAGAAGGAAACACTGGATTTGGGAACATAGAGGCTGAATGAAGCGATTGTTCATTCAACAATAATTGCTAAATCCTTATGCTTGAGACACTGAGGATAAAAGAGCGGAGAAGACACTAGCCCTGCCCTCTGAGAGCTTAATGGAAGCAGAAAACAAGTCAGATAACTACATGAAAGACAATGAGCAGACCAAAGTAAAACATGCAGGCAACAAATACTTGACCCAAGAGTGCCCTGGCAGACAAAAAAGCAAGTGAGTTGATTCTGAGGTGGGAGGAGGCCATGTGATAGGGCAGGCACTGTGGAGAGAGTGGTGGGGGTGCTGGGAGGTACCAGGGCCGAGATCATCTAGAGTCTGGTAGGCCTGATGAAGACTTTAGATTATAAACCACATGAGATGAGAATTCCCACAGGACAGCTGAGAGATGAAGAGTCATGTATAATTTATGTTCTACAGGATCCCGGTGACCACTGCATGAACAATGAATTAGGGGACAGCAGGTAGGGGTGAGGCAAGAGTGGAAGCAGGAGTCAAGCTGGAAGCTACTACAGTGGACCAAGCAAGAGACTGAGGGTGGCTACCATGAGGATGTTTACCTACCAAGAAATGTTTCTAGTGATAATAAATTTTAAACTTAGGGCTTGCTAATGGTTTGAAGAGAAGGTATAAGAGAAAAAACAGGCATCAAAAATGACACCAAAGTTTTTGACCTGAGCACTGAATGAATGAGTGAATGAATGGAGGTGCTATTTGCTGAAATGGAGAACAATGAGGGGAGAGCAAGTTTGAGTGAGGAAGTAAGAGTTAGGGCCACTAAGTTTTACATACCTACCAGATATTCAAATAGAGATATTAGACAGTTCATAAAACTCTGGAGCTCCAGGCTAGAAGCTGAGGCTAGAGATAATTTAGAAAGTAACCAGCATACAATTAAAGCCATGGAACTAATGACATTACCTAGGAAACAAAGAAAGTTCTAGAAGAATCTGAGAGAACTGAGCCATCAATCACTTCAACTGAGAGATGAGGAAGGGGGGATTGTTGATGAGACAGAATGACAGAATGACAATGAGGGCAGTGGTGTCCCAGAAGTCAAGTAATGAAAACCTCATAAGAAAGAGGAAGTGAATATGTCAAATGGATAAGATGAGGATGAAGAATTTTGCCACTGAATTTTGCATGAAGTCATTGTGACCTCAACAAGAGCAACTCAGCTAAGTAGAAGAGATGAAAACCCAACTCAGTGGGTTTTCAAGAGAATGAGAAAAGAGGACTTCTGGAGTTAATGACTTGCAGATGACTATTTTGAGGAACTATTCTCTAAAGAGGAGCAGGGAAATAGGGTGTGCTACCTGGAGAGGTACACATGTCAGGGGAGGGTTGGCTGTGTTCTTTTTTTTTTTAAAGAGTTATTGTTACATGTTCATGTGCTGATAGGAATAATCTAGTAGACAATAGAATAAAATGATGCAGAAGATAGGGGATCTCATTTTAGTAGGGAAGTGCTTAAAGTTAGATGGGATGGGATCCAACAGAGAGGTCTGAGAGAATAGCTTTTAATAGGAATCAGGTGGTTCATCCATTACTAACAGGAGAAAACGTAGAGCATATACACATAGACCTGTCGCTTGGAAGTTTCCAAATTGGCCAAGAAGCACTTTAGAGCCCACTTAAAAGTTCAAGGTCATTAATTTAAAGATTAGTCAGCATAGTTGTTTGCTTTTCTCTTGTCATGTTTTTTCAAGTGCAAGCAAGAATGGGATTTAAGCAGGCAAGAGTTAACAGAGGGAAAGGCTATTTTCAAAGTGGGCCATGATTATAAGGTGAGTAAGGAAAGACTGAAAGATAAAGGAAGTGAAACGTAATGAAAAGTTAGTAGCACCAATGTATTAGCGGTCCCTCTGAAGCTGAAAAATTGATAGGGTACAGTAAGTAGACTGCAAAAAAGTGGTTATTTTTTGTTGTTTAAAGGAAAGGCGGAGGCAGGAAGGCAAGTAGGCAGACAGGCAGGAAGAGAGAAGTGGAAGAAACATTTTATTTATTTTATTTAGCTGTTCATCTCAGTTGTTCGTCTTGGCCCTGGGTCACAAATCCAGGTCCTTGGGATGTATATGGACTGCACCAAAGACAGAGGCAGTGGGCTATCTGCTAGGCAAGCGGGGTGCATCAATAGTTATTCAAGTGCTTGAAATAGAGTTTGGAAATGGTCCAGTGATTTATATCTATCAAAAACTAGGGTAATGTCTGCCTAAGAGGGGATAAAGATCATTCAAAGTGAGGAAGTCAAAGAACTAAGTGAGGTGGATTATCCATATGGATAATGAAATTTTCATACAGGATGACAGGGTGGTTGAGAAAAGGGCAATAAACTAGAGCAGTTGCAGTGGAATGGAAGGGGGAAAAACCAATGTAGGTGGGTGAGGAAAGGTGAGAAAAAGAAGTCAGAGTATAGACAACTCGTTTGACAATTTCTACAGAGAAGAACAGAAAAATAGTGGTGGATAGTGAAAGGAAGAGAGGTCTGAAGAAGACATGGGGTCAACGGTTATTTCAAGATAGAAGATTCTAGAGTATATGTGCATGCTTATAGAACCGATTCATTAGAAAGGGTGAAACTGATGCCGTAGGAGAGAAAAAGGATAAGAGCAGGAACAAGCTTATTCAAGGAGACAAGAGTGGAATTCAAAACACAAGTGGAGGATTTTACTTTTTACAGAAAGAGGTTCAATTCTTCCTTGATATCCATGGGTGCAGATTTGGGTAAGGCAATAGATTAGAGGTAAGAAAATAAGGAGGTTCATGACTGGCTGCTTTTATTTTCTCAATAAAGTATGAGGAATTTTTCAGCTGTTTGGGGTTAAAGGGATGATGGGTGGAGGAGAGGAAAGCAGGTAGTCATCTCAGAGACTCTGAGTACTAACTTACTAGGTAAATAAAGTGGGTTGCTAGGCAGTGCCAACTGATCAACTGAGATCTGTGGTCATGAAACTGAAATCAAAGTAAGACTGTGTGATGTTGTACAGCAGGAGTCAGCTGCTCAGTAGAAGGCGGTGTGGGGATGGCTGAGTTTAACCGGGTTTGGGATTTTGCCAGAAGTATAATAAATACTTAAAGAGCCAATGGGTGGTGGAAGAGGTTCTAAGTGAGCAAGTGAAATGACAGACATGGAATGGAGGTTGGTAAAAAGGTGTCAAGGGAGAACATGAGACAAGAAGTGTTAAGCTCGATGTGGACAGACTTGATTTGGGTGAAGTCATCAATGAGAGGTCATAGGTGAGCTGGTGTGAGCAAGGATGTTTATACTCAAATCCCATCAGTCCTGTTACCTTGCAAACTTGTAAGGACAGAGTATATAATAAGCACTTGGCAAAAGAACTGTTTGAATACTTGTTCAGTGAGTGTTTTGTTACAACTTTAATAATGTAATAGGTAGGTTTAGTGAGGGTCACCACATGCCAAACACTAACAAAAATATCTCCCTTGCAGGATCCCTCTTTTTGGTTGGGGAAAACGATAATCATGTGATACAACATATAAAGTGCTTTAATAGAGATGATGCTCAAAGTGGTAAGCCAGAGGAATGCACCGACTATAGAGAAGAATTACGAAGGGCTTTAAAAAGCAATGCTAAAATAGAAGGACTCCAGAAGGGCATCTGGTGGAGACAAGAGAGTGAAGGGATTCAGTGTCTCTCATTACCAGAGTCAATTTCCCATCCAAGTCCCCTGGGGTCCAAAGATAAGTGACTGCAAAGGAGTGGATAAGCAAAAGCCAAATTCCCTTAAAACACAGTGAGCTCTTGCACGGGTCCCTTCACAACAGGACCCCAGTTCTAGGTGGGTGAGGGCGGTTCAGTGCTCCAGAGGGGCCCCAGCACCTACCGCTCGGGTAAGCGCTTTGAATCCGCGGCGGGAATCTGGTTATCAGCGACGGGGCCAACACCACGCCGGCGGCGAGAGGAAGCACCTTGGCCTCGGTGGGCTTGTGGGACTCCCGGCGGGGGTGGGGCCTCTGGGGCTGAGGGCGCCCGCGGAGCTTGCCGGGCTCGCTTCGTGCACGGGGCTCGTAGAGACCGTGGGGCTTCTGAGAATCCTGGGGCGACTGGCGTTTCTGCGGCTCCCGGGGTTCGTAGGGTTCACGGGGTTTCTGGGTCTCAGGGTCCTCGACGTCCTCATCACACCCCTCCAGCTCTTCTGGCTGGTCTCGGTCCTCGGACTCCTCCAGCTCCTCACACTGTTGCTGGCTGTGTTCCGCGAGGATCCTCAGTACACGGGGCTTCGGGGGGGCTTCGAAGCCAGAGGGCAGATCGGTCGTGCTACACCCCTCGGAGGTGTCAGATGAAGCCGACAGCTCTTCGTTTTCCATTTGAGCCCAGAAGCGCCGCCTGCGCGCGCGACGGCCCCCGGCGGAGACGAGCGGTTCACATTCCGCGAGACGCGAGGGGCGTGGGGAGCGCCCGCGCCCCGCCCAGACCGACCCCCGCCCGCCCGCGCAGCTGCAGACAGCGCTCACCCAGTGCCCCCGCCTCCCCCGTAAGTTCACCGGTTGCCAAGGGAACGCGCTCCCAGGGATCCCCAGCGCGCCACACAGAGCCGACCCGAGCCAGGGGCGTGTCCGCAAGGAGAGGAGGCGGGCACCTGAGCGGCCCTTGTCCGCGAGACGCCTCCTGCTTGCTCTCCGCTGCCGAGGCCCGGAGCCAGACCTTCTCCCTTTCCAGTTTGGATCCAGAAATGGGGATGCCCCGGCACAGTCTGCGTGAGCCTCTGTCCCCTAATCCTGCTGGGGAGGGGGTGCCGAGACTGGCGATGTGCAAAAGTCCTCCATTACTAAACTTGACTTCCATGCGTTTCTGGTAGATAATGCATAGCAAGAGGAATGGAAGTGTGACTTGGGGCAGGAGGGTGACACTGATGTAAATTATGGTCCAAGTTTCGTGTTCAAGAAAAGTCTCAAACTTAGATCTTTTTCACTTTAGCGCCACGTGAAATTCTACGGACAAAAGAAACAGCTTCAGGATTAAAAAAAGCAAAGTACTGATTTACCACTGGTGCCCCCTGCAGGCCACACCTGCTACTGAAGTGCACTATATAGTAACCACTATTCTGATAAATCCTGAAATTTCCTGGTGAACACACAACTTTTAGTACAATGTCTGCTCACTTGTGCGCGTTAAAGAATTCATTTGTTAAATGTGATCTCTTTGAACTATAATACACTACAACTTTTGCAACTTGTTTTTGGCACCCCCTCTCATCATTATCAGTGTATTAAAAGATTAAAAAACAGGTAGCCTTGACTTCTCTCAATCCTTGAGGAGTGCTTTCAGCTCACCTCTGTGGCCATCATGGTGTGTACAGGAGAATGGAAGTCGTTGCGTTTCTGTCATGTACTCTTGTTTTACGAAAGGGACGAGATGCTGAAGAATAAGCCATCTCTCCAAATATGTGGTAAACCTAACACATTTTTTGTTTCAAAGATGTGAAAAGTTAGAAGAGCAACACTGAGGATTGTATATGTCACCTGGAGTGGAACTAGGAGAGACTGGCTATGTGAATGAGATATTGACCTCACACCTTGACACAGACATATGAAGTACTGTGCAGAAAGTCAAGGACTAGTTCCCAACAACTTGGGAAAAGGAGAAATCAAGCTACCTCCAGAGTTTTAACTCAATGGATAGACAATCAGGAAAGTTACATAAATTCACCCTCAAGAGGTAGGATGAACCTACATTAGTAAAACTTGCCCACCGCTAAATGGAATGCCTTCATATATCCAAAGAACCTGTCAGTTGAAAGAGGAGCTCTGTCCCACAATGGACAGACAGGAGCATGTCCAGTCTGTATCTGTATGTCCTAGCAGTTCTTCTTGTTCAAAAACTGCAGAGGGGAGAGGGACTGAAGCCAAAAGACTGCCAGTGTTACAGCCGGGCCATCAGACCTTCTTAAAATGGAGGTGTGGCCTGATTCCTCTATATCCACAGATCCATGCTCTCCAGGCAACTTAGCTTTCCAGAAATTCTGCTTACTTGGAGAGATTTAGATCACACAGAATATATTCTGGTCCACATCACTTATCTGTTGGCATTCTGATATTATATGATAGCCTCATGAGTCTAATTTATGTCTTTCCTAGAAGAAATTTAGGAATCAATATTTTTTTTAATTTAATATTTATTGAGGTAACTGCTTTACAAAATAATATAAACCCATATGTGCAGGTTCCCCATTCCTTACATACATGACAACACACCCTGAACGAATCTACTTAATTTCATTTTTTCTTTCACACCCTGCCTCCAAAGCTCAAATGCAACTCCAGCTCATTCTTCAAATACATCTTTAAGCCATCCTTTTCTTTCCATCTATCACCATGTCATTCCAGGTCACCATTATTTCTGTGGATTCTGCAATGGACTCCCAACGGATGTTCTAGCTTCTACCTTGGCCTACCTTCGATCATGACCCTCCAGTTTTTCAAATAAATCCCAAGCTTTCTACCATAAGGAGCCTCTTGATTTGGTTCTTCACCTCTTTCCCATCCACGGACGGCAGTTCCACCCTTACTGTCTACTTTCCAGTGTCCCTGTTCTTCTCATACATGCCAAGCTTTTTCTCATTTCAGCCTCATCCTATATCTGTCTCCACTGACTAGAACCCACTACTTACTCTTCACATACCAGCTCTTTCATATCCTTTAGGGGTTGACTTAAATATCACCCATTCAAATTAAAGAAACAAATCAACAATTCACAGGACAAAAGATCATAGTTATGGGGTGGGTGGGAGGAAACAAGATGGCAGTAAAAGGGCATTAGAACTTTGGTGGTGAGTGTGGTGTGAAATACAAGCTGAGGTGCAATTTCAATATCCTAAAATATGCCAGCAGTGGAAACAAAACAGATAAAATTATTTTTTAAAGTCTCACCCACTCAGTAATTTTCAAATGTTCCTGCCGTTGTTCTCCTCAGATCCTTGCTTCAAGACAACTTATAATTAATTCATTTGCTTTTTTATTTTGGTGTGTGGCTCTCCAGCTAGAATGACACCCCTAAACAACAGGGACATTGTCTGTCCTGGTGACTGGTATTCTCAGTGCTGAGCACAGTGAATGACAGTGGATAGCTACCATCATTTCTCGTTTTCCTGCCTAGCCCCGCTTCTCGCTTCTACTAAAATTAAAACTTACACCATATGGTTTCAGGGGTTAATCCTGATCTCAAACCCAGGGCTGGGCATATGGCCTCAGGGATTGGTTCAGGGGTTGTTTCAGGGATGAATATGTAGCCAGGGCCGGGCAGTCTGCATCTCTCCGTGCAATTCACTGGATGGCTGCTTTAAAAGAAAGGGTCTGTTTTACTCTGGGATCTTGAGCTATAGGAATGTTGTAGGCTCGGTGATGAACACAGACCCTTGCAGAGAGAATCTGAGAATGAAACCAGGCAGAGGTTAGTTGGGTCAAGAGGTGGAGGGACAGCTTTACTATCTTTGACTCCCTCCATATCCTGATTTCCCAGAATGGTGAACCCCACTACCCCTCTAAAATCCCCTTTTTGACACACATGACTATGCATTTCCATGATTTTTTTGTTAAAGGAGATCATAATTTTTTTAATTTTAATAGTTTGACACAATTAAAAAAATAATTCCATTTTCTTCACTTTATAAAACCTGTGCATTTCTGAAAAGAAAAACCTGTTTTCCTCTCACTTCAGGACTATATTATGATGGGGGGGAAATTCACAATGGAAATGATCTGAAAATACTTGGTGTGGAAAGAATTCAGACAACAGGCTTGTGGATTAGAACTAATAATAGCTTTTCTATAAGGCATTAAAGGGAAAGCAAGTTGCAACCACCAGAACGGAATGTCACAGAGAAGCGAATTTAAGAGGATTTCTCTATCAATGCCATGTAAAGAGCATTGGGTTGCCTCTGTAATTCTGCAAAAGGTATGCTCCTTCTAGAAGGCAGTCTTTTCTATTTTTCATGTTGTTCAAGTAACATAAGACACAGGAGTCATGTCGACACCTCTTTTCTTGCAACTCACTCCCAATCCATTAGCATATATCACCAGCTGAATTCAGATACATCCAGAAGCAAATCCTTCTCAGCCTTCTCCTAGTCTTTTGCCTTTTAACCTTTAACTTCCCAGAAAACTCTCTAGTAAGGCTAATTGCAAACTAAGTGGTTTAAATTGATCCTATATTAGTGCAACCTTGGAGGTGATTTTGTCTTAAAATTTCCTCCTTTTCAGATGAAGAACCTAACATTCCCACACTCAGTTAAATGTCCCAGTCTTAAAATTAGTTTGTGTAGAGCTGGATCCCTTAAGGACTAAGGAGTCACATCTGTTTTCCCACTGTGTCTATTAAGAATAGTTAAGTATTTTTAAGACATGGAGATATAGGAATCCATCATTTTTAGCTGAACAAATTCTGGCACATTTTCTGACATATAATTGGTGCTTGATAAGTGTTCACAACAAATAAATGAAAAGGCAGATCCACTTTTAGTGTGTTAACTAAACTTAGAGAGTTTATGAATCTGGAAGGCTGCTAACAAACGCTAGACTGTGTACGTTTTCCAAGGTAATGAATGCCACCCCCTGAGGCCTATCGGGAAGTCTGCCAGCCCGCCCAGGCAGCCTTGTTGACGACACGCCAACCTGTCTTGGCTGAGAGTCATTTTCACTAGATACCCCTGTGACATGTGAGCTGTGACCCCCTGATAGCCTGAGAGCAGCTCAAGTGCCTGCTTTAATTATCCCAAGCATCAAGCAGTGTCTGCCATTTTGGCACTCAGCAGCTGAATGTGAGGAAAACAAGGCAGAACCAGGAAGAACAGATGTCTATCTGCAAACTTTTGGCATCACCTTTGAAATAGACATTCAGGAACTTAGGAAAGCCCCTGACTGCCCTAGAATCGTAAGACTGAGAATTTTGGGATGGGAAATAATCTTCATTTGATTAAATCCTTTTCCAGTGTAAAGACCAAGGAAGAGAAAAGATGGTTAATGAATTTATCTTGGGTCAGGTTCATGGCAATCCTTGGGGCAGAGGCTGAAATCCAAGGTTTCTGACAATCCTCAATCATTGATGCAGCCTCCCCATTAGATCAAAGAGACTGTTGTGATGTTTTACTGTTAACCATTATCCTGCAGCATTGTGAGAAAGCTGGCAACCTTACAGGTATACTCGAATGTGTCATCTCTTAGGGAGCAATTATCATTTTGCACACGGAAACCTAAGTTTAATTACATTCCTTTTCAACCCAAAACACGAGAAGGCTGTGTGCTCACATTGGAAGAGGCCGTTTATACTCAATTTGATTTTTTCAATTTTTCCAGAGGTTCCAAATTAGTTTTTATGCCCTCCTGGCCACAGGCCTGGAGTCTCGAGTCCATGCTTTGACAGCCTTGCATAAGAGCTGCTTGAGCCACAGGGAGGAGCAGATTCCACATTTTTCAAGGAAGGATTTGGAGAACAAATTCCTTTTCCAAACTGTTTTTCAGCTCATGGTATTCTAAGCTGTTTTTGTCAGAGCAGTTTTAGGTTCATAGCAGTACTGAGCATAGATTTCCCATATACCCCCACTCATTCCTGGATTCCTTCATCAATATCCCCAGCGTAGTGCTACATTTGTCCCAGTTAATGAGCCTACAACGCATCATTGTTACCAAAGGCCACTCTTCACATTAGGGTTTGCTATGGCTGTTGTGTGTTCCATGGGTTTGGGCAAATGTATCATGACATATATCCAATAGTACAGGAGCACATAGAATAGTTTCACAGGCCTAAAAACCCTCCGTACTCCATCTATTTACCTTCCCCTCCCACCTAGCTCATGGCAGCCTCTAAGTGATCTTTTTATTGTGTCCATAGTTTTGACTTTTCCAGAACGTCATTTACATTGGAAACCTTTTTTTTCACATTGGCCTCTTTCATTTAAGTGATATGCATTTAAGATTCCACCATCTTTTTTAAATCACTTGATAGTTCATTTCTCTTTATCCTCGAGTAATAATCCATTGTCTGCATGTACCACAGTTTCTCCATTTACCTACTGAAGGACATCTTTGTAGCTCCCAGGTTTTGGTAATTATGAATAAAGTTGCTATAAACATCCATGTGCAATTTTTGTGTGGACATACATTCTCAGCTCTGTTAGGTAGATACCAAGAAGCACAATAGTTGGATTATATGACAAGAATAGATTTAATTATGTAAGAAACCATTAAACTGTCTTCCAAAGTGACTATCATTTTGCATTGCCACCAGGGATCAATGAGACTTTCTGTTGCTCCACAACCTCCCTAGCATTTGGTTTTATTGATGTTCTAGATTTTGATCAGCCTTCTCCCTCTCTGGCTCATGCAGCTAAGGCACAGCCTATGAAAGCTGTGGACTGTGGTTTAAGACTTGGGGCCACGAGTGGTAAACAAAACCAAATCCAGATTTTGATCATTCTATTACATGTGTGGTGGTATCCCATTGTTGTTTTAATTTGCATTTCCCTGATGACATATGGTGGAGGGCATCTTTTCATGTTAATTTGCCATCAGTGTATTTTCAAAATTTTTCGTCCATATTTTAATTGGGGATGTTTGTGTTATTGAGTGTTAAGAAGAGTTCTTGGAATCTTGGATAAGAGCTGTTTGTCAGATGTTTCTTTTACAAATATTTTCTCCCAATCTATGGCTCGTTTTTCACTCTTCACAATGGCATTTTGCAATGCAGAAAGTTTTCATTTTAACGAAAACCACTTTGTCAATTCTTTCATAGATTCTGACTGGTGTTATATCTAAAAAGTCATCACCATGCCTACGCTCACATAGGTTTTCTCCATGGTTATCTTCTAGCTGTTTTATAGTTTTGTATTTTACATTTAGGTCTGTGATCCATTTGAAGTTAATTTCTGTGAAGCTTGTGAGATTTGTGTTTAGATTTTTTTTTTTTTTTTTGCATGTGTTTGTTCAATTATTCCAGCACTATTTGCTGAAAAAAAAAGAAACATCTTATGCTGCCTTTGTCCTTTTGACAATGATCAGAGGACTATGCTTATGTCACTCCATTTCTGGGCTCTCTAGTCTGTTCAAATTCATATATTTGTCTACTCTTTCACTACTGCATATGCTGATGACTGTAACTTTATATTATGTCTTGAAGTCAGTGGTGTCAGTCTTCCAATTTTGTCCTTTTACTTCATTACCATATTAACATTGCTGGGTCTTTTGTTTCTGCATATAAGCTTTAGAATCAGTTTGTCTATAACCACAAAATTTAGATTGTGGTTGCATTGACTTGGCAGGTCAATTTGGGAACAACAGATCTTGACAATATGGAGTCTCCTATCCATGAACACAAAAGATCTCTCATATTCAGTTACTTCTTGGTAGCTTTCATCTGTTTTGTAGCTTTTCTCATACAGATCTTGTACATATTTTATTAGATTTATACCTAAGTATTTGGGGAGTACTAATATAAATGGTATTGTGTTTTCAGTTTCAAAATTCCACTGTTCTTTGATGATAAATATATAGGAAAATCAGTTGAATTTTTCTTTTTAAATTATTTTTAATTGAGGTATAATTAACATATATTAGTTCACCGTGGAAAATAGTATGCTATTTTCTCAAAAAATAAAAATACTACTATCATATGATACAGAAACTCGATGTTATGATGGTGTGATTTTTCTTCTTTAGATGGATCTTTCTTCTAATGCGATAGATTATATGAACTGATTTTTCTTCTTATACATAATTTGATTCAATTTACTGTTTTGTTGAGGATTTTTGTATCTATTTATTACATGTTAATAAGGGTTATGTCTTGTTGGATTGACCCCTTAATCATTATATAATGTCCATCTCAGTCTTTAATTATCCTCTTTAGTATCTATTTTTGTATCTATTTTCACTTTTAAGTGGAGTTTCCTTCTAAAGGCTCCTTTGGTATTTTTTTGTAAGGTTGGTTTGTGGTAATGAATTCCTTTAATTTTTCCTTATCTGGAAAGCTTTTTATTATTCCTTCTATTCTAAGTGATAATCTAGCAGGGTAGAGTAATCTTGCCTGGAAATCCTTTTATCACCTTGAATGTATCATGGCACTCCCTTTTGACCTGTACAATTTCAGCTGAGAAATCTGCTGACATTCTTATGGGAGGCTTCTTTGTATGTGACTTTTCTCTAGCTGCCTTTAAAATTCTCTCTTTATATTTTTAACATTTTAATGATGACGTGTCTTTATGTAGATCTGTCTGAATTTCTTTTGTTTGGAACTCTGAGCTTCCTAGGTCTGAAGGCCTGCTTCACTCCTCAGGTTAGGGAAATGTTCAACTATTATTTTTTCAAGTACAATTGCTGTTCCCCTTTCTCTCTCTTCTCCTCTGGGACCCTTATGATGTGAATGTTGTTCCTTTTGATGTTATCCTATAGGTCTCATATGCGGTTTTCCTTTTGCTCTTTGCTGGATTTTGAGTGTATTCCTCTGCCCTATCTTCTAGCTCTCTGGTTCTGTTGGAGGCTTCATCCACCTTACTCTTGAGTTCCTCTGCTGAGTTCTTCAGTTCAGCTATTGTGTTATTTTGTTGACATCTATTTTGAGCTGTTAACATATCTTCTTTATTTTTGTTGTTTTTCTCTTTTTGTTCCTCTATTGCTTTCCTGATTTCATGAGTATGTTTATCAGATTTTCTCCTAGGGTTTTAATTTGACCCACAATTTTGTGGATGTTTCTCTGGGTCTTGGCTCTATTTGACATTCTCTTTTCATTTCTATAGGTCAGGCTTCCCTGAAGTAATGGCTTTATGTTAGGATGTTAAATTGCACATAATAGGTCTAGATCTTGATTGAACATTGGGATTTCTTTAGTTGTGTGATATCACCACTGGTTGTATTTATTGAAGTTCTGAGGTGAACACCTGCATTGAGGTCTAAAAGTCCAGTCTATGGGTTTGGATTTTGCATTAGGAATGCAGAGCTTTCCCCCAGCACCACAGGTTTGAATGGTAAAGTCCACCTGAGGATTATTGGTGGTCCATAATCAGCAAGTCAGTCACAGTTTCAACTCTGCCCACAGAGCAGTGCTAGATGGTAGCTCTTAAACTTTCCTTCAATCTGGGAAACCCTCCTTCCAGAAATGCTGCAATACCAGCAAGGGGCGATATTCAGGCCCTTAGGCCTGGGGATGGGATTTAAGGTGCCCTGTTTCTACAACCCTAGCACAGTATTGGTGGGAGAGGGTGGGCATTTTCTCCTGCAGTCTTTCAGTAATGGTGGCCTCCTGTGAGAACTCCTGCTGGGCTCGATCCTGGAAGCAGGGGTGACCAGGAAATGAGCGAGCAGATTAAGAAACTCAAGAGTGTGAGAGGATAGAAAAGGTGGGGATCAGGGGGCCAACGCTCTCTCTTTCTTGGACTGAGGGCCCTGACCAGCCTGCTTTCCACCTATTTTCTGGGTTCATACACAGCATTGCTTCAAGCAGTTTACGTAAGCAAGATTATAGTTACATTGGATTGCTTATACAGCCTTTGCTAACAAAATAACTATATCTTATTTTGGTCGGTGAACAGTCACAGACACACTGTCCCAGTGTTTTCACATGGCGGCCTTCGCCAGGTGCCCTGGGTCTGGTGTCCTTGACATTCTGCCAGCTCCAACTCCGACCTTGCTCTGTTTTCTACCCCCAACAAACACCTATGTGGGCTTTCCCTGGGAGCTGCATGTCTTTACTAGAGCCCTTGTTCAGGCAGAGTCTCCATTCCCCACCTCAGTGACCAGGAGGCCACTAGTGCTCTCCACTGCTGGAGAGGTTTTCTATCTGCAGGAGGCCTGGTTCTTCCTGTAGCTTTTCCCTGGGGCTCAGAAATTGCAAAACTGAGTGTAATGCAAAAATGGTTGTTTTCACCTACCATTTATGAAGCAAATTGCTGCTGCTGTCTGTGGAGTTTGCTGGTCTCACCTATCCTCAGGGTTTGTGTTTGTAAAATAGGTGTTCTATAATTTAGGGAGGTGAGAAGTCTGAGATCTTAAGAGATTGCCATCTTGGAGTCAGATCTGTTGCTCCTGTTTTTGTTTCTATTTTTGTCTTCTATTCTTTCTCTCCATTTTATGAATTTAATTGAGTATTTTAGAGGATTCCATTTTCTCTCCTTTCTTGGCATATTTAGATTTTACTTTTGTGCTTATCCTAGAGTTTGCAATTGATATTTGCAACCAATCCACACCCACTTTCAAATAATACTATATTGCTCCACAAGTATTGAGAGTACCTTTTAATAACACAATAATCCTGATTTCTCCATCCTATCCCTTGTATCATTGCTATCAATCTTTTCATTTATATATGTATATGTATACATAGCATATTATTTAAGTATATGTATACACATATATGTGTAAGCATACATAGTTGAATGCACTGCTACTATTTTTTTAAGAAACTTATCTATAAGACCAATTAAAAATAAGAGGTGCACCCTGGTGGAGCAGTGGTAGGTCAGTCGCCTCCAAGGGAGCAAGCTATATATCTCTGGGTTCAAGACCTAACCCTAGGGGGAAGCAACCAATGTGAACAACTAAATACAAATAAAATAAAGGTGCTTAAAATAGAATAAGAAAAATAAAGTTTAATTTCCTTCATTTATTTCTTTTCCAATGCTCTTCATTTATGTATGTATATATAAATTTCTAACATATATCATTGGCTTTCTCTCTAAAGAAATTCTGTTAACATTTCTTCCAAGACAGGTCTACTGTAAGAAATCATTCTTGTCTGAAAAAGTCTTTCTCCTTCACTTTTGAAGGATAATTTTACAGTGTGCAGAATTCTAAGTCGATGGCTTTACTTTTAATCTTGAAGCTTTAAGTATTTCACTCCACTCTCTCCTTAATTGCATGTTTTCTGAGAAATCAAATGTAATTCTAATCTTTATTCCTATATAATTCATTTGTTAACTGTAAGAATGTTATGCCTAAGTGTAGTTTGGGGAGCACTTATAGTTTATTCTTTGAGCTACTGGAAACTATGGCTTGATGCTTGATATTAATTTGGGGAAATTCTCAGTAGTTATTGTTTCAAAATTTGTTCTATTTCTTTCTCTCTTCTGTTATCCCCATTACATGCATGTTACCTCTGTAGTTGTTCCATGGTCCTTGGATATTGGTGGGTTTTTTAAAAAAATTATTTTCGATTTCTCTTAAAAAATTATCTTTTTTGGTAATGATGCTACATTCATGTTTGAATACTGACATTGTATCTCAATCTATATTTCACATCACACCTTCCACCTGAGGGTGTGTTGTGAAGTACTTTTTTCTTGTTTTTATTCCCTTTACTTTTCAGTTTTTCAAGTTCAGAAATTTTTTCCCCAACCATGCCTAGTATAATAAGCCCATCAAAGGCAGTCTTTATTTCTGTTATAGTGTTTATCTAGCATCTCTTGGTTCTTTCATAGAATTCCCATCTTTGCTTACATTGCTCATCTGTTCTTGCATGCTTTCTACTTTATCCAGTAGATCTTTTAGTACATTAATCACATTAATTATAGCTTTAAAACCTTAAATAGAATTGGTTATTTCTCTTTCCTAGGTCAGTTTTGCTCTGATAATACCCCATTGGTTAGGCTCTGAGTAAACAATTTCCCCTAAGGGCAAGCCTTGTTAAAAGGAACAGAGTGATCTGGCATTTTTTCAGAATAGTTCCATTTCTCCTTCCCTGGAAGGACCAGGATAATTTTTTTCCCCCTGATATTTACTGTAGGAATCTAGTTGAGCTCTTGGAGGTAAACCATCATCCGAGCCTTCAGTGAGACATCAACTTTTTGCTAGTGGAGGGTTTGCTTCAATGTTGATGGCTGCTAACTGATCAGGATGAGTTGCTGAAATTTAGGGTGACTGGCAATTTCTTAAACTAAGACAACACTCAAGACTGCCTCCGTGATTGATTCTTCCTTTCATAAAAGAAGTTATTGCATTATACATTGACTTAATTTCAATATTGCTGTGTCTCAGGGAATAGGAAAGGCTGATGAGAGAGAAAGAAGAGAATGGCTGGTTGGTAGAACAGTCAAAATGCACAACCATTTGATGATGAAGTTCCCTGTCACATAAAGGCACCATTGGTGGCATCCCAAAACAGCTATAATAGTAACATCAGAGACCAAAGATCACCGATTACAGATCATCATAACAGAAAAAATAATGAAAAGGTTCAAAAAATATTGCAAGAGTTACCAAAATGTGACACAGAAACAGAAAGTGACACCTGCTATTGAAAAAATGGTGCCAATAGGTCTGCTCAATGCAGGATTGCCACAAACCTTCAATCTGCAAAGGATAAAATACCTGAAAAATGAAGGGAAATAAAATAAGATATACCTCTATATAAAAGCACAATGTAAAGACCTTAAAAAAACCAAATCCTTATAATGTTCCCCATCTAATATAAATGGCTCCTAATGAGAAGCGTTTCCTGTATCTTTCTGAATGCTATTAATTTATATTTCTATGTGGGTTTTATATGCTTACTTTTCTCATTACTGTATCCAAATATTTCTTTCTCTACAGTCTTCAGTGGGTTTACCTAAAGGAAGGATACCTGGATTTTCACTTAAAAAGAGAAAAGTTTATTAAAATATTTTAATATAAGTCTCATGTCAAAACTACAAATGGGATGATTGCTTGCTAATGATTATTTAAATGTTGTCAATTAAAAATCCAAATAACCCCCACTACACTGGTTTTTGTTTTTAAAAGGAAAGATATAGGCAGGAATGAATGTATGTTGTAGGCAGGCAGGCAGGAAGAGAGATGTATTTTATTTAGTTGTTCATAGTGGTTGTTCCTCCAAGACCCAGGATGCAAACAAGGGACATTGGGATGTATGTGGACTGCACTCCTTTGGAGGCAGCTGACCTAGCCACTACTTCACCACAGTGTGCCTCCAAGTACATTGTTTTACCAGTAGTTTTAAAGTTCAAAACCTAAATTAAGAGATGTTCTTAATTCACATTATCTTTATATATACAGACTGAGCACTGAAAATACAGGAAAGGCCTTATTTTTATTCGGAAGTGGAAACCTGGCCACTCCCCGGTGGCATTTAGATGGTGAGTCACACAGAAGGCCTGGGCTCAGTCACTGCATATCTGCAGCCAGCTGTGCAATCAGGTCTTTGGCATCTTGCATGGTGGCGGGTATCTCTGCGCCATTCTCAGTCACTTGGGTTCCAAACAAGAACATCTTCCTATCATTTCCCACCTCAGATAATGTCAAAGCTTCATGGATATCTGTAATGCGATAGGCTGTTTCGAGATCCTTTACCCAGATTGGAAAAAGAATATGAAAAATTTTGGTTATCTTATAATCCTTTTGGATATTTTTATTACTCATTTATGCTCTCAATGATACCACCCACATTTTATTTTGAAGGATATTACAACTTCATTATTATAACCTTAGTGGCTTGTTTGAATATAAAGACTTTCATCAGAATTATATCAGTAGTTATGAGTAATCATAAAACAGTATTTTGTGGAAAGAAATCAATATAATACATTAATAATTCCCTAAAGAGTACAGACAACCTGCTTCTAATTTCATTTTTCCATCTATTTTTTCCAAGACTAATTACAATAAATGAATTATTTCAAATTTATCTTTAACAAGAAAAATTTGATTCACTCATTAATTCTAGTTCAAATCATATTTTACTAGTGATCACATATGCCATATTTTGAGTTTTCCTTTGTGACTATTACTTCTACTGAACACAAAAATTTGGATCAAATTTTTGGGGTAGAGACACAGAAGGAAGTAGGAGGAGAGGAGACTTAGAAATGGAGTCAGAGGAGGAGGTGCAAAGGAGAGAGACAGAGAGAAAGAGGATAAGTGGGGAGATGGGGAAGGCTTAAAGATGTGAAACCCAGGAGGAGAGGCAGAGAGAGCGGGGATTAAAACGAAGTGGCAGGACACCTGTGCTTATGCTGCACAGAAGGTCGAAACTTTCTTGAGGTCAAAATGACAAAGTCAAAACATCTTGTTTTGTTCTCTCACATGAATAATTATTTATACAGATGACCTCTGATATTCCCTTTCTTAAACAGACACACAGATTCAGATACAGTTTTTCAACCCTTTGTAAAAGTTTTAGAATTTTTGTGCCTAAAATTGCATTTGCAAATGACTTTTTGTTGATTAATCGCTTTCTCCCTAAGCTATAGGGGATCATTTTTCACATCTCTGGAAATAATACAATATTGTATTACTCTTTTCTTGTACCAATATAAACATCAAATTCCATCACTGAGAGTATGAGCATCTCCTGATATGCTAGTATCTGGCTGGAGCTGATAACCCCCTGGATGCTGGTCATCTTGATATATTACTTGAATTCTGAAAATTGAATTCATTCAGTCCTTAAACTCTAGTGACCTTTTAGCAGTGTTAGTGAGTCTAGCAATATGTGGGTGATATCTCAAATTGATGAACTGAGTGATAAAATTAGATAAGAAGAAAATAGGAGAAGAGTGTGGATGGGAGAATGGGTTCCTTATAATGATCAAAGCGCAACAGGAATAAATACCAGGTTTATTCTGTACATATAATTATGTCTTAATAGCAGTAATCACTCAAAGTATAAAAATAGTGAGATGACTTTTTAAAACACCTCATATGACAATCTAATACCCATCCTCCTTAAACACTTCCACAAAACTGGAGAAGGTAAAACTCCCAAATACATTCTACAAGGTTAACATTATACTGATTCCAAAATCACAAGGACATCACCAAAAAAGAAAACAGACTTATTTCACTGATGAATATAGATGCAAAAAACCTCAACAAAATTTTGGCTAACTGAATTCAATGACACGTTTAAAAAATTATACTTCATAGCCAAGTGGAATTAAAGGGATGCAAGGATGGTTCAGTACATGCAAATCAAGCAATGTAATATATCACATCAACAAAGGGAAAAACAAAATAATATGATCATATCAATAGATGCAGAGAAAGCATTTGACAAGATTCAACCCTCATTTATGATAAAAAAAAAAAACCCCAAAACAAACTCTTGCTAAAATGGGAATAGAAGGAACATACCTCAACATAATAAAAGCCGTTTATAAAAAAAACCCACAGCTAATATCATATGACATGAAGAAAAACTGAATGCTTTCCCCCTAAGATCTGAGACAAGACAAGGATGCCTGCTGTAATCACTAATATTCAATGTAGATATAGAAAGTCCTGGCCAGAGCAAAAAGCAAGAAAAGGACATTGAAGAATCCAAAGTAGAAATGACAAAAATAAAATTATCATTATTTTCATATGATATGATAATATATATAGAAAACCCAAAGGACTCTACCAAAAAAAAAACAAAAAATGAATAAACAAATAAAACAAACACAACTGTTAGAAACAGCAAACAAATACAGCAAAGTGTCAGGATAGAAAATTAACACAAAAAATCCACAGCATTTTTATATGCAAACAATGATCTAGAGAAAAGAGAAATAAAAATCCCATTTACAATTGTACCAAAAAAGATAAAATATCAGGGAATAAACATAAGGAGATCAAACACCTATACACTGATAACTACAAAACACCGATTAAGAAATAGAAAAAGACATGAAGAAATGGAAGAATATTCTATGCTCATGAACAAGAAGAATTAACATACTGAAACGACCATCTTACCCAAAGCAATGAACAGATTTAATACAATTCCTACCAAAATTCCAGGGGTATTTTTCAAGCAAATTGAACAAATAACAATAAAGTTTGTATGAAACCAAAAAAAGACTTCCAATAGTCAAAGCTATTATCAAAAAAAAAAAAAAAAAAAAAAAAGAAGAAGGAAAATGGAGGAATCATTTCACCCCTGAGTGATTGTCATCAACACAATATGATGGTGTGCCATGGTGGAGAAGGGGTTAGGTCAGCAGCCTCTGTAGGAACAGTCCATGTACATCCCAAAGACTTGGGGTCATGTCCTAGATCTGGGTGGGGGAATGACCAATGTGAGCAACTAAGTAAAAATAAAATGCTTCTTTCTGCTCTCTCTTCCTGCCTGTCTACAAACAAAAAAAACCCCAAAACCCAAAACCAAAATGATACTGGGAAAAACCAGATAAACAGACCAGTAGAATAAAAATGAGAGCCCAGAAATGAAAACCACATCTATATGGGAATCTAAGGTATGACAAAGGGGTCAAGAATATATTCTCGAAGAAGAAAGCCTAGTCAACAAATGGTGCTGGGAAAATTGGACTGCCATCTGCAAAAAAATAAGATAGATTATTTGTTGGTGCCATACACAAAAATTAACTCAAAATGAATCAAAGACTTGTATGTAAGACATGAAGTTATAAATAAGTAAAGGAAAACAGGAAAAATTATATATATATATATATATATATATATATATATATGAATTCAACCTCAGAGATGTCTTTGTGAAAGTGACACCTACAGCAAAGGAAACTAAAGTAAAACTCAACAATCGGGACTACATCACACTAAACATTTTAATGTACGGTGTAAGAAATTGTCACGTAAACAAAAAGGCAACCCATTGAATGGCAGAAGATATTTGCACACCATACATCAGACAAGAGTCCAATCTCCAAAATAGATAAAGAGTTCATACATCTCAGCAACAAAATGCAAACAACCTACTCAAAAATAGGACAGAAGAGTTCAATAAATACCTCTCTAGAAAAGACACGGATGAACTGCAGACACATGAAAAAACTCTCTATGTCACTCACCATCAGAGAAATGCACATAAAAAATACAATGACATACCAACTCACCTTAGTGAGAATATCCTACATCAAAAAGACTAGAAAGAACAGTCATCAGAGAGTGTGTAGAGAGAAAGGAACCCTCCTACACTATTGGTGGGAATGTAAATTAATACAACCTCCATGGAAAACAATATGGAGATTCTTAAAAAGAAAAAAAAAAAAAGATGGCCCTACCATTTGCTCCAGTAATCCCACCACTCCTAGGCATATACACAGAGAACAGAAAAACTCTAGTCAGAAAAAAATATCTGCACCCCTATGCTCATGGCAGCACAATTCACAACAGCTCAAACATGGAAACAACCTAAATAGCTGTCAACAGATGGCAGGATAAAAAATCTGTAGTATATGTACTAAATGAAATTCTATGCAGCTGTTAAAAAAGATGGAATGATGCCTTTTGTAACAACTCAGATGGAATTGGAAGTAATTATGCTAAGTGAAATAAGCCAGAAAGAAAAAAATAAGTGCAGAATAGTTTTACTGATAGGTGGAACATAAAGAGACAAAGCACATGAACAGAAAAATCTCTACGAAATTCACAGAACTGTGGTTGGGGGAGGTGAATGTGTGGGGAGGAGGGAATAAGGTAGTGGTCAAAGACACTGGACACTGGTGGTGGGTGTGGTGAGAAATGCACTCACACTGAGGTGTTAATTCAATATTCTAAAAAGCATATAGCAATGTGAAATAATAAAATAATTTAAAATAAATATAAAGTTAAAACATTTTAAACCCTCATATGATAACTTGATCAATGAGTCATCTAAAATCACAGATTACTTTGGTCAAGGAATAGTAACAAATAGTAACTAATCAGACTAGAATATTCAAACATTTCATTCTACAGCCCCAGCAAGTTATAAACTTTATAGAAAATGGCTGTTTATTCAACTTGAAGACGACAAGAGATACAAACCACAAAAGAAAGTATTGATAAATTTGACTAATAATGAAAATGTTGGGAGCACCCCTGTGGTGCAGGTGGCTAAGGTGCAAGTCACGTAAAGTCCACGGACCATGGTTTGAGTCTCTAGGCCAGAGAGGGAAATAAACAAGAACAACAAACAACAGCAAAGGGGCACTGTTGTGGTTCAAGTGGCTGAGACATTTCCATGAGGAGTGTATAAAGACCAAAGGCCTGGGTTTGAGACCTGGGGCTAGGGCAGACATTTGAAACAACCGATGAACATCTGAAAAGATGTCCAAGTTCACTAGTAATGAAGGAAAAGCAAATTAGACTAAGATAAAACATCGGCCCCATGAGATTGGCAAAAACGGAAAAGCTTGACAATATCAACTACTGACAAGGATGTGGAACTGCAAAAACTACAGTCTGCTAGTAAAGAATAAATTGGCACTTTCAGCAAGATGGAGATCTGGTAGGAGCAAGACTTATGTCCTTCCCACAAAGTAACTACAAATTCACCTATTTTTGATAAACAAACACTGAGGAAAAGCAGGCAGAGAAGCTGTAGAGACACAGCAGCAATCACAACGAAGGGTAGGCAAAAACGACCGGTGTCAGAGCTATACCTCAGATTCAGACTTGGGATTCCAGCTGTGGCAGAGCGGGTGGAACTGTGTGAAGAATCAACTGTCCCAGGAATTGAGAAAGTGGCAGAGAGCCCGCCCAGTGGGACTGGGACACGGAATCGGGGGAGAGGGTCTGGGCACAGGGAGGAAGAGGCACCCATACCCCGGTGGTTTGAATAGGAGTTCCAGCAAGAAAATTATGCTGGGCAATGCCTTAACTGGAAGGAAGCTAGGGGAATTGCCCACCCCCACCAGCTCCTAACATATTGCTCTGGAGCTGCAGGAGCCACCTACCATAAATCACACTCTCAGGCTTATAGAAGAGAGACTGCCAGAGGGAGAAACCATCAATGCTACCCACTAGCGCCACCTTGTGGGTAGAGGTGAAAATGCAGCCCAATTGCTGATTGAGGCCCAACAGCAGGTGGTCATTGGAGTTGGAATCTGGAACACTGGGGGAAGTCTCTGCAAACCCCACACAAACTCCAACTGCATAGACTGAACTCTCTGGCAACAACAGAAGGCCCACATAAGAACTCCAATAAATTCAACCAGTGGTGATGACACAAAACTCAAGAAATCCCAGTGTCCAAACCAAGGTCCAAGCTTACTCCTTACAAATTGATAACCCATATAAAGCCATCATTGCAGGGAAACCTTATCTACAGAAGCATAAACAGAATGCCAAACACAGTAAAGACACAGAGAAATATATGTGAAATGATGGATTCAATAAAAAACCCAAGGGGTAAATACGAATACAACAGATGACTGCAAACTACCTGAGGATGAATTTAGGGCAACAGTGATAAACATACTCATGGAAATCAAGAAAATAATAGAGGAAGAAAAAGACAACAACACAACACAGAGGGAAAAAAAAATGTAGCAGCTCAAAACATGTCAAAATATTAAAGAACACAATAGCTGACCCAAAGAATTCAATAAAGGAACTCAAGAATAGGATGGATGAAGTCTCCAACAGAATCACTGAGCTAGAAGATAGGGCAGAAGAATGCACTCAAGCAAACCAGCAAAGAGATAAAAAGAATGCAAAGAAATAAAGACAGCATTCGAGACCTATGTGATAACATCAAAAGAAACAACACTTGCATTATAGGGGTTCAAAAAAAAAAAAAAAAAAGAGAGAGAGAGAGAGAAAAGGCGGCAGAAACAGTATTTGAAGGATTAATAGCTGAGACCTTTCCTAACCTGAAGAATGAAACAAATCTCAAACACAGGAAGTGAAAAGAGTTCCTAATAAAAGAAACTCAAGTAGACCTATGTCTAGACGCATTGTCATTTAGATGTCTAAGATACAAGATAAAGAAAAATAAGTCACATACAAAGGAGTTCCCATAAGATTGTCAGTGGATTTTTCAACTTCGTTTTCTTAAATGAAGCTCTACAGACCAGGAGGGAATGGCATTATATATTCAGGAGATTGAAAGAAAAGGATTTCAACCTAGGATACTATATCCTGTGAGATTATTATTCAGAACTGAAAAGTCTATAAAAATAATAAAAGATGCTATGGGAAATGTAAATAAACCCCACTTAAAAACAATTAAGACAGCAAATTTAAAAAGTGAGGATAAGGAGAAGAGAACAAAAATGTGGATGATTAGAATGAGTGGAAGACTAATCTGTTTTCAAATAAAAATAGGAAATAAAGAATTCTTAATACTAACTTCAGGGTAACCTTTTACATATCCAGGGAAAAAGCAAAGAAGAAAACGAAAAGGGAAAGGAGTAAAAACACAACCACACCCAACCCACCTAAGAGGAGGAAGAGAAAGAGAAGAACAAAGATTGTCTGGAGCAGAACATAAGAGACAAACTACAAAATGATATTAAACAGCTACATATCAATAATCACCTTAAACATTAATGGATTGAATTGACCAGTCAAACAACACAAAGTGGCCAAATGGATTAAAACACATAATCCAACCTTCTGCTGCATTCAGGAAACTCACTTTCAAAAGACTCAAAACAAAGACTCAAAGTCAATGGTTGGAAGACAATCCTACAGTCAAATGGCAACTACAAAAAAGCAGGAATAGCCACATTTACATCTGATAAAAAAGACATAGATGAAAATTATATAATTATTATGGACACAATCCAGGAAGAAGACACAATGCTTATAAACACATATGCACCAAATGAAGGAATATCAAAATATATTAAACAAGTATTATTAGAAATGATGAGAGACATTGACAGCAAAACATTCGTAGTAGACTTCAACACCCCACTTACAAAAATGGACAGATCAACCAGGCAGCAAATTAACAAGAAATAAACAGCTGCTTTAAATGAGCATTTGTAACAATTTGGTCAAATGTACATATACTGAACACTTCATCCAATGACTACATATTTCACTTTCTTCTCAAATGCACATGGAACACTCTCAAGGACAGATCATCTGTTGGGACACAAAACATGTCTCAACAAATTTACAAAGATTGAAATCATACTAAGCACCTTTTCTGACCACCATGGCTGAAAATTAGAAACCAACCACAAAAAAAAGAGCTGGAAGGCCCCAAATTAATTGGAGATTAAACAATATGCTCCTGAGTGACTCTTAGTTAAAAGAGGAAATCAATGAGAAACCTAAAAAATACTTACAGACAAATGAGAATGAAGACATGACCTATCAGAATCTATGGGATGCAGCCAAAACAGTTCTAAGAAGAAAATTCATTGCAATCCAGGTTTACCTCAAGAAACAAGAAAAATCACAGATAAATAATCTAACCCTATATTTAAAGCAACTACAGAAAGAAGATTAAAGCCAAAAATCAGAAGAAGAGAAGAAATTTAAAAATTTGAGCAGAAATTAATCAAATAGAAAACAAGAAGACAATTTAGATCAATGAAACCAAAAGTTGGTTCTTTGAATAAACAAAATCACGCCATTTAAAATAGAAGTTAAAAGAATATAATAGCTGGGCATATGCCTACCAAAGAAAGTGAAAGACCTATATAACGCAAACTCTAAGTCCTTCTTAAAAGAAATAGAGGAGGACACAAAGAGATGGAAAGACATTCCCTGCTCATGACCGGGCAGAATCAACAGCATTAAAATGACCCTCTACCCAAAGCAATATATAGATTTAATGCAATCCCCATTAAAATCCCACAGGAAATTTCCAGGAAATAGAACAAAAAAAGTTTGTATGAAACAAGAAAATATCCTGAATAGCCAAAGGAATTATCGGAAAAAAGAATGAATTTGGAGGGATTACACTCCTAGACACTGAACTATGTTACAATGCAGTAGTGATCAAAAGAATATGGTACTGGAATAATAACACAGATCTGTGGAATAGAACTGAATTACCAGAAACTGACCCACTAAGGTCAGTTAATCTACAAAGGAGCCAAAAGCATGCAATGGGGAAAGGAAAGTCTCTTCAACAAATGGTGTTGGGAAAACTGGACAGCCACATGCAAAAGAATGAAGCTAGACCACTCTCTAACACCATTCACAAAAATTAACTCAAAATGGATTAGAGACGTGGACATAAGTCCAGAAATCACAAAGTTCTTAGGAGACAACACAGGAAAGAGTCTCCATGACATCAGCTGTAGAGAAGCCTTTGGGGACACAACTCCACCATCAAGGGAAACTAAAGCAAAAATAAACAACGGAGACTACATCACACTAAGGAGCTTCTTCATAGAGAAAGAAACCATCATCAAATCGAAAGAATGTACTAACTGGGAGAAGATAATTGCATATTTCTGACAAAGCTTAATATCTAAAATATACAAAGAACTCATCAAACTCTAGCAGAAAAACAGTCAATTCAATCAATGGGAAGAGGAATTGGAGAGACACTTTTCTGAAAAGGATATACAGATGACCAATAAGCATATGAAAAGATGCTTCTACTCTCTGGCTATCAGGGAATGCGAATCAAAACAATGAGATATCACCATACACCTGAGAGACTGGAAACAACAAATACTGATGAGGATGTGGAGAAAAGGGAACACTTTCCTCCGCACTGCTGGTGGCAGTGCAAACTGGTACAATCCCTATGGAAAACAGTTTGGAGATTTCTCAAAAAGTTGAAGAAATCCCATACCATCCTGCCATTCCACTTCTGGGTTTTTACCCAAGAGATACAAAAACACTAATTTTGCAGAGATTTATGCACTCCCATGTTTATTGCAGCCCTATTCACAATGGCTAAGAACTGAAAACTACCTAAATGTCCAATGCCAGATGAATGGGTAAAGAAGATGTGATACATATATACAATGGAATACTACACAGCACTTAGAAGAGATGAAACCCTGTCATTTGAATCAACATGGATAGACTTAGAGGGGATTATGCTAAGTGAAATAAGTCAAAAAAAGAAAGATACCAGATGACCACACCCACAGATGGAAGATGAATAGACAAAACAAAGCAATAGATGAAACAAAACTAACCCTTGGTCACCTGCAACAGAACTAAGGTTACCAACAGGGAATGTGAGGGGGTGGGAGGACAAGTGGTGGTGGAGCCCACTGGACAATGGTGAAGAACACATGGTGATTTGGTGAAGGGCAGGGTGTGTTGACATCTATGTGAGGATGGGGAACTTATACCTATGAGTTTATTTTAGTGTGTAGAATAAGTTGTTACAATTAAAAAAATATGTAAAAAAAAAAAAAAGTTGACTGGGGCAATATTTTTGAAAAGCAACTTGGCAATATTTAGTCAAATTGAGCAAATATAAATCCAAACACCAGCAATTCCTTTAGGTATATGGGCTAGAAAAATGTTGAGACATTTCTACAAGGGGACACATGAATGGATGGATGTTTACGATAGCAACATTTATAATAATTAAAAAAAATGGAAAGAACCCGAATGCCCTGCAAGAGCATGGTCAAATTGTGGTGTTTCCTGAAACGAAACACTACAGGGTTCGCACACACATGTATACACATCTTCGAATCTATGCAGTTTGTGGTGCTTCAGATGCTCTACTTGAACAACAACAAAAGGCTCCAGTCTTTCTTTTCTCAATACTCTGCTGGATGAGCCTTTCTTCTGGACTTCCACACAGGCTCCTACTTTAGGTCAAACTTTTAGCCATAGAGATAGTGTGAGAAAAGGTAGGAGTTGTCTCCCAACCAACTGAGAAAAGGACTTTAACATTACAATGCTACAGATGTTTCATATTTTTTTACTGTAAAGGAATACACAGAAAATGTACCACCTTAACCACTTTAATGTATACAGATCAGTGTACAGTAAGACACTCAGATTTGATGCAACCATTCATCTCCAGAACTCCTTCAGGTTGCAAAACTGAAATCTGTATCCACTAAACAATAAGGTCTCATTCCTTCTCCCCCAGATCCTGCAATCGCCATTCTACATTGTCCCTGAGTTTGAATACTCTAGGTACCTCATATAAGTGGAATCACATAGCATCTGTCTCTTTGTCAGTTTATTTCACTTAGTATAATCCATATTGTAGCATGTGTCAGAGTTTCCTTCTCTTTTAAGACTGACAAATATCCTATTGTACATACAGACCGCATTTGTTTATTCATTCATAACAGATACAATGGAGGACTTGGGTCCATCCAGAATGAGGACCTCCCTTGAGAACCAGTCCAATCCCCAACATCAGTCACAAACCTGAGCCCCAGATCCCAAGCAAAATAAATAAATAAAAGACAATGGACATTTGGGTTGCTTCCACCTATTGACTATTGTGAATAATTCTGCTATGAACATAGGTATAAGTCTTAGCTTTTAATTCCTTTGGATGTATATGTATACAAAAATGGATTTGTTAGTCATATGGGAATCCCATTTAAACATTTTAAGGAACTGCCAAATTAAAAAAAAATCAGCCACACCATTTTACATTCCCACCAACACTACACAAGGATTCTAATTTCTCCATGAATGTTTAATATTTTTAATGCATATGTGTACAATAAATCCAGGACAGATTAATTGATCCTAACCAACATATTTCTTTATACATGGAAGGTAATCAAATATTTTGTTGAAGTCAATTCAACAATCAGTGTTTATTGAATTAAATTCAACACATATTTGTTAAATTCCTACTGTGAAAGGCAATATATTGGGTATCAGAAGATACACAAAGATGAATCACAGTCTCTACTCTCAAGGGATTTATAATCTAATAGACATAAGAAGGAGAAATTCAACTGAATATCTGGCATACTGTTGAATATCCAGCTATTAAAGGGAGGCACTTCTATTTTGCATTACTAATAAAACTATTAAGTATAATTTATATATGCACAATTTTTTACCTGTTTGTTTGCAAACGCAACCAGAGGAAGAATTGGGTTTGTTTCAATTAGTTGATGAAGGTGTTTCTTGGCTTCAGGTAATCTGTTGTGATCCACTGAATCCACCACAAAGATCAGTAGCAGTCCCTTGGACAGGTAGGTTTCCCAATAGGGACGGAAAGGTTCGCTGCCACCAACTACAGAAAATAATAGAGAAGACGACACACAAAGTACATAAGGTGAGGAGGAAAGAAATCTTTAGATAATTTCTGAACCCTGAACAAGTATTCTGATAAAATACCACAGTAGTAGAGCACATTCAGTTCTGAGACTAACCAGAGAGATGCTACTACGAATTGCCTGGTGGGAATATTTCCCTGCACAAGTGGTTCATTCATCCTAGAACACAAAGATTCAGCACAGAGGCACTAATACTACAGTGGCCGCCTCCTGATCCTGTTACAAAGAGCTGTCAGAATGGCTATCGCGTCTGTCAGTTAAAGCTCACGAAATGGTAATAGGCTACTAAACTAATTCAGGGTGTTGGGTTAAAACACACATTTTCCTAAAAGTTTTAAATGGACTGAATTCATTGGCCAGCCTCATTTATACAGTTTTTTCCTTTGTCAAAATTCCAGAACTAATTTCTCATCTTAATAGGGCACTAAGAATATAATCTCATGGGCATTCAAGAATACTTATGCCAGAAAAAAATGTCCAGGAATATTTCATGCTATCAATTCTTTCCAGAAGAAATTTTTTGTTAACAACAATATTACATATACAATGGATTTAATTTTAATTTTTCTACTAGGACAGGGGTTGGCAAACTATGGCCATGTCTAAATCTAACTCACAGAGCACAGTCCACATACATCCCAAGGTCCCTGGTCCAAGACCAGGGGCGGCCTGGGGAAACAACCCAAATGAACAACTAAATAAATTAATAGAAATGCTGCTTCTTCCTCTCTCTTCCTGCCTACAAGCTGACTGGCATTCATTTCTGCCTATACCTTTCCTTTAAAAAAATAATAAAAATAAAAATAAAGAAATCTTACCTACACCTAATTTTGTACAGCCCACGAACAAAGGATGGATTTTACATTCTTAAATGTTTGGGGAAGAGAAAAAAGAATATTTCACAGCATGTGAACATTATATCACACTCAGATTTCAGTGCCTACACATACTTTTATTACAACACAGACACATGGATTTGTTTACTTAACTATTTATTGACTGCTTTCACACCACAGTAGCAGTACTTAGTTACTACAACAAAGATCATCTGGTTTGCAAAGCTTAAATTATTTACCATCTTACTTTTTACAGAAAAAACGCAGACACCTATTTTAGGAGCTTAACAACAGCATTTTAAATACTGAGAGGAAAGGGTCTTTATTTGCTTTTTCTTTGTACCAGGGAAGGCAAATCATTCTCTGAAGTATTTATTTTGCTTCGAGTCTTTTAAAAGAATATTGTGTCAACGTCTAAGTAATTCATATAATTTTAACTGATTTCGTTTACACATAAAAGGACCTTTGAACACTGGAAAAATATTCTGATAAAATATCACATGGTAGAGGGTAGAGTATATCCAATTCTGAGAATGACCAGAGAGACATTACTAGGGAACTGGTAGGTAAGAATATTTCCCTGTACATTTAACCTCCATATTTTACTACGACAAACAATGTTATTCTAAACATTGGTGTCTGTGTCTCCTGGGAACTATATCTGTATGTAAGACTTTCTCACAGTTTTCTAAGAGTGTAATTGCTTAGTTGGAGGCTCAGAAAATATTTTACTTTATAAGATAATGTCAAATATATCAACGTTTTTCCAAAGTAGTTCACACCAACAGTAGCCAGTAGGTTTCCTTTGGATCGACATCCTCCTCAAAATTTGTTATTATTAGGGTTCTTAATTCTACAAATTTTGATGTAAAAAAAAATTTCATTGGGCTCCTAATTTTAATTTTTCTGTTTAGTGATACAGCTGAGCCTTTTTTCATGCTTACTTCTAATTTATTTCCTTCTGTATGACATGTAATTCATGTCTTTGTCTGCTTTTTAGCTATGTTGTTTTTACTTATTTGTAGTTCTATATATCCTGGATGACTTGCATATTGGTTATACGTGTGGCAGAATATCTTCTCCCACAGTATGACACCTTTTTATGAACAAAGGTCTAATTTTTTAATGTAATGTATATGTCTTGAGATAACACCATTTTTCTGATTTCTAGTTTTTCATGGCTGCCACTCCAGTTTCAGTCATGGGTTGTTATTATTTTGGGGGGTGAGGGGGTAAATTGGAACAGAAAGCCTTGAAGAACTTCCTTCCAACAAGTTCATCAAAGCTTTAAAAAGAGATTTTTAACCAGGATTTTGCATAGTAATGGAAATTTCAGTCTCCTTATTCATTTTTGCCACCACTTTTTAGTGCATAAGCCATATAACTTTCTAGAACTTTCATAAGCCCAGAACTTTCTATAAAAACATTAAGATAGTCTATAGAATGCTAATGAAGACTTGTATGTGAATATTAGTCCCACCACTAGATGTATACAATAAAACATTACCAGCTTATCTTTCACTTCTCCCCACAGCACATTTGGAATATTCCGACAGAACAAACTAAATGACAGAACAAACTAAATTATAAAGAGATCACTGAATGCCACTGATGTTCCATCCTAAAATAAGCCATATCAGAAGTCTTGCCTTGTGGTGGTATGAGAATCTACTCAAATCGAGGACTAAATCTAACCTTGACTATGCAGGTATAAATTTTAAAACTGAAAGGATGTTAACTGCTGTTTTTCAGGGTATCGAGGATTATGCCAAAAATCTGGAACATAGCTAGTACTTAATATATTTTTGTTGATTATTATTTGCCAGGCACTGTGTATATACAGTGAATTAAACAATCACGGGAAATCATCCCTGCAAAATTTACTGTTGGTTGGGTAAATAGAGTATAAACAAAAAGATAAATGCTGAATGTTATTTAAAAACTTGAGAAAGCAAACAGAAAAGGAGGAAATATACTTAAGAATAATTTGATTCGGGTTCACTTAAGCCAGTGAAGGTTGGGGAGCTAGTCATTACATGAAGGACAAAGGGAGATCAGTAGCAAGTATTTTTAACAAAAGGCATACAGACGAAGGCTCTTAAAAAAGAGGAAAGGAAAGGAGGGGAGGGGAGAGGAGAGGAAGGGAGGGGGAAGGAAGGAAGGAAGGAAGGAAGGAAGGAAGGAAGGAAGGAAGGAAGGAAGGAAGGACTAAGGCAGGCAGGCAGGCAGGCAGTGGGGCTGGAGTACATACAATGGTTAAAGAGGAGGCAGTTTATGAAAAACCTCACAGACTTTTATCATGGGACAAAGACTAGATTTCATTTTATTTCAAGTATGAGGTCTCCAATGACAGGTTTTAAGTTAGTGAATAATGCACTAATGTGTTAAAATATTCTTCATTACTGAAAGTCAAAGAAGATGGGTGTGTGTGTGTGTGTGTGACTGCTCTAATCTAACTAGACACAATGGAAGGCCAGATAGGAGCAGGGGCAATTTGAAAAGATGACATTGATGATTCTGAGATAGGTTTTAGTTGTAAAAGAAATTCATGGTGTTTTACTTGTGGAGTGGAGGTGGGGATACAGAAGGAAAAATCAAGGATGACTCTCACTTTTCTGGCTTAAAGGACTTGATAGGTGAGATGTCATTTACTAGCCAATGGATTACAGAGAAAGGATCACATATGGAGATAAATCAAGCATTTTATTTTTACTATGTTCAGTTTTAGAGGCCAATTAGACATGCAGTGGAGATGTCAGACAACGTTTGGCTATGCCTGGGCTGGACTGGTAAATTTGGGCGTCATCAGCATAGAGACAGTACTTAAAGCCAAGAGGATGGATGAAATCATCCAAGGAGAGTATAAAGAGAAGAGGGTCTAACACAATTTTAGCAGCAATATTTAGACAGGGGCTCACTCCAGAAGTGCTATGGTTTCGAGGCTACATTTAGTTATAAGAAGGGGTTTACATTTGTCTATAAGCTGCCTTTGCAGCTGCCTTTGTTTGGGTGGTATGAGGAACGGGAGGCTGATACAGGAGGTGATGCAAAAGCCTTCCTTTCAACTCCTCTTTATCACCATCACTGCAAAAATAAATAAAAGAGACAATAAAAGAGATGAAAGGGAATTCCCCCATTGTGCATCTTATTCAACTTCACATGCATTCTCCAAGTCAAGGAAAAGCCGGCCTAGTGTTACTTTTTATGTTGATAACACTGTCTAGCAAAAGGTAGAACAAAATCTGGCTATACCATAACTCATGAGAAAGAGGGCTTACTCTCCAGGAACTCCATCTGGCTGTCCTCAGTGTTGATGCATACTTCATTGAAACCCTGGGTGGGTGCCACACTGTGCTGGACTCTGTTTAAAGCTAGGGAGTGGAGAACACTGGTCTTTCCTGCTCCATCCAGACCCAACACCAGGATCTGCTTATTTTTGTCCTGTGAAATAAAAGACAAGTCAATATATATATTCACCTCATGTTTATCATAGCATTTTTTAAAACAGCCAAGAAATAGTCATCATCAGGTGAATGGATAAAGAAGATGTGCATAAACACAATGAAATACTATACAGTCCTAAAAAAGACAAAATCCTGTTATTTCCAACGTGGATGGAACTAGAGGTTATTTTGCTAAGTGAAGTAAGTAAGAAAGAGAAAGACTAATATTGCATGATTTCACTCACATGTGGAATATAAAGTAACAAAGCAAAGGAACAGACCAAACAAAACAAAACACAACAACCATACTTGGGCACTGGCAATAAAATTGAGGTTACCAGCAGAGAAAGTAGGGAGCAGGGTGTGGTGGAGTTCAATGGATGGTGGTGGAGGACTTTTGGTAATTTGGTGGTGGATGTGGTATGCTGTCTTGTATTTGATGAATGGTGACCCTCTACATATGGGTTTATATTATGTAAATCAAAGTTACTTTGATAAATATAAATTAAAAAGTCAATAAACCTGTGCTATCAAAGCTTTATTTTCCTGGTTCCTGACAGTTTGGTGAGACCCAGTAATATTGTGAAATTATAAGATAGAAGAAAATTTCACAAAACATTTAATAGGTCTAAATGAAAGTGTACCATTAGTTTTTATTTTATAATCATGAATTATGTGATATTGATTGTACACGCCCCCTCCATCCCCACTTCTCCTGGTTAACCTAGAGTAAATTTATGTAATGTATGCATGTATGTATGCATGCATGTATGTATGTATCAGGATTTTTGGGAGGTGCCACAGGTTATAATTTACAGACTTCATTTTGCTTCTTGAGCTCATGATCACTGGATATTGCATCAGAATTCAGTTTGCTGTTTGGAGTCTTGGAATCTGTGGTTCTTGGGACTGTGCCACTTAGCACCTAAGTATCCAAGGTCTCATACTATTCATGTTTTGTCTTCCCAACTGGATCACTAGAACGAAAGATTCTAGGGTAAGTTTCCCCTCCTATATTTTAATATAAATATTATAACTAAATGAAAATGCTAAAATTATAAAAACTGTTAACTTAGTTCAATCACAAATAAGCATTTTAAATTGACTGAACCAGATGTAAGTTTTAGAAGGAAGAATTCCACAAATTAACCAGGCTTAGAAATTTTGATGACAAATGACTGAGGGACAAGAAGGGCAGGCAGGCGTAAGAGAGACAGCAAGTCCTGAGTGCTCAAAAATTTAATTTCTAAGGTATTTAAATAGTAACAAATGAGTCATAGTCAGACAGCTGACAGGAATTCAAATCTTTTTCCCAATCAGTCTTCTAAAAAAGTTTCTCATGCACCAAAAATACCAGTAATTGTCTTCAATGGCATTGGCTTAGAAATAATAATTATTCACAGATTTCTGCCTCAACACTAAATGTAGATGTTAGACTTAGGCTGAATTTCTGGTAAAAGGGAATCATAATCAGCACCAGAACGTCTATTCCACCTTTTGTTCTTTTTTTGGGGAGAAGTGTGTTGTGTTGTATTGTGGCATGTGTGTGTATGTGAAAGCAAATGTTTAGGCCTGGTCTAATAGAGATTTGGGTAAACAGCATAATTTATGAAGTCTGTCTAGTGAATAACAGAATTCAGAAAAGTACATGTTTTAGAGTGCATTCTTGAAGGCTCTTGAAGCAAATCACCTTCCTACCTTCTCTATCCCACCTCTTTTCCCATTCCCTCCCCAATCTGCATCTAAATGTTATGTTATTCTGAGAGCCTGAGGATAAGGAAGGGAAACTAGATGTGGAAAGAAGACTTCATGGGATGGTTTAAAATTACAGGTTGAAAAGCAATGTTTAATGTGCCTTGGAGTAGCAGTTAAGTCAAATTCCTCTGAAGGAGTGCAGGCCACATACCCCTGCATTCAAGCTCTGGATCTGAGGGAAAAACCATTGTGAACAACAAAATAAAAATAAAATACTTATTTTCCTCTCCCTGGCTGCCTGTCTGCCTACTTGCCTTCATTCCTCATTTCCTTCAAAAAGAAGAAAATCAATGGTTAAGAAAAATGGCGGCCGAGCGTTGTGTCTCTTCCTCATTATCTCCAGTGGATCCACTTAGGCTACCCCAACATATTTCATAAATTCAAAGATGACTTTACATGTTCACATTTTAACATATCTGAAGTGATTTTTTTTTAAGAGAGGAATAAGGAGGGAGGGAGGTAGGGAGGGAGGGAGGAAGGAAGCGCTCTTATTAATTTATTTTAGTTATTCTCCCTGGCCCCAGGTCCCCAAGTCCTTGAGCTTTACATGGTCTATCCCCCAACACCTGAGCCATGAAGAGATTTTACAATCGTATAGTATGTCTTATTTCGGTTGGCAGCATTTTTTTTCTTTTTTAATGGTACCTAAAGTAATAGCATCTTAGTTTATTCCCTATTCCCTTTCCCACCACATCGATGTCCTTAAGCCCATCCTATCTAGAAATTCTGTAGTCACTGATGTTTTACATTTTATTTGCCTTTTAGTCTAAAATGCTTCTTCCTGTTTATCATGAGGACAACAGGGAATATGGTCAACCAAGAGTTCAGAGATGAAATGAGATTCTGAACACCATTATCCTTGTCAAAATTTATTCCTTTAACTACACATGGGTTTCTGGAGACTGTATTTTGCCAGAGGTCAGATCTCTTAAAAATTCAAACTGTTTAGAACCAGGAGGCAGTTCTGAGCCCAAGAATTCCAGGACGACAGAGTCCATCAAGCTGATGTAGGCAATGTTTTCCCCCTCAGCCTCATTTCAAACACTGTAGTAAAATATCCAGAACATAAAATTTAGCCTCTCAATCATTTGTTAGCATACAGATCAATGGTATTAAATACGTTCATAATACACCACCCATTGCCTTAACTTTTCATCTTAGAAAGGCAATCTGTACTCACGAAACACTAACTCCCCATTCTCCCTTTTCTGGGCCCTGCCAACCGTCCGTGATTTGACCACCTACGCACTTGCTTTAAGTGAAATCAAAGTCTCACGAGTACAAAGCCTGGTTTCTGAGACTCCTCAGTTAAAACTCTTGGGAGCGCCCCCTCTGGGTGCTAGTGATCTCTAAACAATGGACGTTAGTAACCATAGCACCCGCAGAAAATCTCCAGGAGTCCCAAACACTCCCTCAAGACTCCAGGACCTTTGCACCTGCCCACAAAGAACACTTTGAAAGGACTGGGATAGAGGGCCGGGAGCCGCGAGTCTAGGAAGGGTTGCTAAGTGTCCACGTGCTGGTGACCTAGTGCCGGGCGCAGGGCAGAGATCCGGGGCGGGTCAGCGTTGGGGGCGAGCGGGCAGCGGCCCCGGGACGGCGGCTGTGGCTCCTCCCTTTCCATCCAGATCAAAAGCCGGCAGGCCCAGCCCTTTACCCTCCCCCACGGTCGCGGGTGGCGGAGGTAACACCCAGCGCTGGGTCTGAACGTCCGACAACCGTCACCGGAACAAGGTCCGAGGTTCCGGGCTCTTACCCGCGGCTCCAGCAAGGGCTTTATCAAAACGCTGTTGTTCTTCCCTTTCTCTTTTTCCTTTAACTGTTCCTTCTGTTTCTCAGTTTCTCGCTCTTTCTTGTTTTCCTCTTTAGCTTTCTCCTCCTTGCCTTTCTCTTTCTCCTTTTCTTTTTCCTTAATTTTCGCCTCGACCTCTTTCTTTTTCTCCTCCTTCCCCTTTTCCCGAACTTCCTCCGGCTCCTTCCCCTTCTTCAGCGGTTTGCCCTTCTCCATCCCCGGCGCGCCCGCGCGCTGGAGACTCGGCCCTAGGTTTCAGCAGGAGTGGCCCCCGCGAGATGCGCAGGACGAGACGTAGGTCACGCAGTATAGAACATAGCCGCGGTCATCGCCGCACACCCCCGCGGCCAGCCCCAGGGCTCGCCCCCTACCGCAGGCGTCGCGGTCGCACGTCCGCGAACTGCCCACCCGGCTTGAACCGAGTCGAGTAGGGAAAGCCGGGAGGCGAGAGGGGGTCGAGGAAGTGGAGAATCCCAGCCAAGGGGACCCGGAGGTGAGGCTGGCGGGGCTGGGAAAACGCTCTAGGCAGAAGAAACGTCCGGAGGGGACACTAAGATGCGATTTCCTCACGCAGGCCCAGATCAGTCCAGATGTTGGCGTCTAACCTTTTCTTCTGCAACAGCCAAGAGTGGGCCCAGCCCACGTGCCTCCCACCAGGAGACGCTTTGAGTCAGGGCCCTAAGTGTCCAGAGGTCTCAGCCTTTAAAGTGCAGTCTCCCCACCCTCTATCCCCTAAACTCTACTGGGAGTGTCTGGAGGCTACTGCACAGATGCTTAAGAAAAAACAAGAGGCACGTGAATAGTTTCCTAGTTTTTAATGTTACATTTATCTTTAAAAATTCTGGGTACTAAATTAACCAGGATCATGGCTACTAGTAATGCCGGTTATCAAGCCCACCCAACTAAACAAAAATGTCTAGTAGTCAGTCCCGAGTGATCTAGTGTGTGGCAAATCTGGTACCCACAGCGCTTTTCAAAGGTAGTAATCTTTCTTAAATTGGTTGAGAAGTATATGGGCGATTCATTTTATTAAACTATTTCAGATGTTAACAAAATTATCTTCATGCAACAACCTCATTTTCCTGCATCAGATGTTACGTTTCAAATAGGCTTGTAAGAAACAATGGATGGAAGGTTCTAGAGGGCTAGTGATAGAACTTTTAAAGGTTGACAGTTTCCAAGAAGTCTAGCAAATACTGTGCTTATTTAAAAAAAAAAAGAATACTCCAATTTTTTTATATACATGTAGCAACATGATGAATTTTCAGTGAAGTTAAAACTGGGTTCTTAAATTCCACTGGTTTTGTGGCTTTGCTGGGAGGCTGGGTTATAATTTTAGATACCCAGCTTTAAAAAATTCTTGGATGTTTTAACCAGGGAGCCCTCCATAAAATGCCAACACCCAAAACATTTTAATCCATACTCACTGATAGAATACAGAATGTTTTATTTTAAAATGTGCCAGAGTGAATGGATATATCCGTATTCACACACACACACACACACACACACACACGTCACTGGCTAAAGACCTGTCCAAAATAAGAAATAATTACTAGAAAGTTAATGCAGATGTTTTACACTTCATTTGACAATTATATTTATTTGCACTGAGATTTCAGTTGCTTAGTAATAACAATGACCAGTAGTTAACAATGACTAAATAGAGAACAGTAAATGTCACTGTTGTGCCTTGGGTCAAACTGTTCAATGATGGATAATCTCCCCCCCAATTCTGTAGCTTAGTTATCTTTAAAAAATGATTATCCTTCACCACAGAAATCTAATGGAATCTTTCATTGACTTAAAATTATTCCTGTAATGAGATATATATTCAGAAGGAATATCTTTTACTCTCACCAAAAGACTATTTTCTGAGACGTCAGAAAGTATTATGCTATAATAAATCATCCGTATTTTAAGAAAGTCTCTTGTTCAGATGCCACAGCAAATTCTGAATGCACTAAACAGAAAGGCAGCACATTTCTTAACTCTTGTTTACAAAGGAGGAAAACCTTTAAAAAAAACTCTGAAGAAGTTTCAGTAGGTATGTTCAGAGTCAAACACAGCAGCGCTTTATTAACAAGGACAGAGTAATACGATCACAAGGAATTACTCAGTAAGTCTAAGTTCAATGCTATCTTGGACAGCATAAAGTGAATACTAACAAGGGTGGGCATCCCAGTGTGTCTGTCTCACAAATATTCAATGAGAAAGTGTCTTAAAAGCAAGAAAAGACCAGAGGAACACTGATACCACAGACTGAACAGTACTTCATTACTTTGAGAAGTATAATGATTGTACCACTAATTAGTTTGAGCATATATTAATTGGGCTAAAAGGTTCTGTTAAGTTTTAATACTGCTTGCCAATGAACTCTGGTAGTGCTTTCTTCTCTATGAAGGAAGTCAATGTTCATGTTCTTGACAGGGGACATTAAACCTTTCTGGCTAAGACAGTCCAAACCCATCTGTCCTCAGACCACTGGGTTTAAGAGTTAATTTCTTGTAACATTGATATATTTTCCTTGAATGGTGATAAATTAGCAAATGTTATCATCACTGGAAAACAATACGGGGGTGCAAAGGAGTCCGTGTGTGTGTGTGTGTGTGTCTATGTGTAATATATACACACAAACTTTATATATATAGTAATGAAAAGCATCCCATATTCCAGTATCCTAAGACTGAAAATTTATGGTCAAAACCAAAGACATTTAGTTTTACTGGGGCCATTCATGTAAATGAAATGAAGAACACCAGTGTATCAATAAGGTCCCTTTTTATCACATGATATTTCTAAGTAAGTATTTGGAATGCTCAGAAGATTCCACTTTCAGTCTCCTCAGGCCTCCTAAGACATAATTTAAAGTGGGACGGAGAAGGAAAAATATCTTCAGACTGCAATTGAAACAGAAGTTTAAATCCTAGGACACCTTAGAAAATATGCACTTGTGAAACAAACAAAAAAAAGGTGAGGTGAGCACACAAAGAGAAAGGATGCAACAAATATAGTGAATAAATGCCAATTATTTTAAGTCCTCATTTGGTGCAAAGCTTATTGGTACACGTAGGCCAGATATGATCAGGTAGTTTGAGGAAGATGTTTTCTGTTCGATGCACAGGAAAAGTTTTATGACAATGTGGGGATGAGAGAGGGAGCAGCTCTGTGCTTCTTGCTGTGTTACCTTTATTATATTCCTAGTGTCACTGAGACCAGTTTAAAAACAGCCTGCAATAAAAATATTCTAATCACCAGCCACCTTTGCCACTTTTCTTCTTTTTCTGTTGCTGTTTCTTTTTTGTTGCTGGAGCCCCTGCAGGTTTCTGGTGTCTTGGGGGTATGATATTACTTGTAGATGCAGATGCTGTTGCTGCACTGCCAGGTCTCGGGGAGGTGGGTGGGCTGCTCACAGTTTTACTGGCATCCCTGAAATCATCAGATCAGGAAAATGTTGTTCGTTCACATATTCAACAAAGGAAAAAGCTATAAAAATGTATTGTATGCACATGGATTTCACAGTCTACCCTAACAATCTCTCACACATACTCTGCTTCTTAAGGTGAGGTCCTCAATTCTCTATCCACCTTTCTTCTGAATACAGATTTTAATGTTTTATAAGTAAAGAAAAAAAATATTAAAGGGCCTATATTCCTGCCATGTAGAAACAAATTATTGGTAACATTTTTAATACTCTGTTCCATTTCCATTATTTTTTTATATCTGTTTATATATTTAGTTATTGAACAGCTCTGTATTTGGCTTCCTTTTGAAGGTACTGGAATCCTAATATTTATAATATAATCCTATAATTCTATTATTTATAATCCAGTCAAACCAGAAATACATTTTTTTCTTCCCTTATAAACATATTACAAAAACATTTACCAAATATCTGACTATACTTCTTATACTTAAGATATATTAAAGAAGAAATCTCACTAATGACCCTGAATCAATCTCAGAAATGCTCTCAGAGACACGTCAATTGAGGAGCAATGACTTACAGTTCAGATGAAGCTCCTGCAGTTGCTCCCTGGGTCCCTTTTCCAATCTGATCCTTCTTTTTACCCTTCTTTCTTCCCCGGTAGTAGGAACGTTCTCTCATTGGTAGCCATCTTTCTGGGTCTGGGGTCACTTTTGGGTCATAATTTTTAGGCAATTTACCTGTGTAACAATTGATAAAGAAATGTGAAAATCCATATATAATTTTCCAGGTAACTTGTTTAAACATTGTGTCAAAGTCTAAGAATAAGTAACAGGTAAACTGGAATAAATTTACTTGAGAAAGTTTTTATTTTGTAAACTATAAAAGAAAAGGCCATGTTTTTAAGTATGACACAAAATTCAGAGGTCATAAAGGAAATTATTTCACAAATGTTCTAGAGAAAAGAATTTGAATTTTCACTGGGTAAAGGATTATTTTTAAGAGAAATAACAAAAAATATCTCCATACTATATATAACAAAGTAGATTGATATTTTCATATGAATTTGGATAATAGGTAAATCACACAAAGAAGAAAGGGCGCAGTGGTAATTAGGGCAATCCAGGAGAAATAAAATCATTAATAATGAAAAGATACCTGACCACTAAAACTGAAAAAGGTAAAAAATTCTATCAAATTGACAAATATTAAAAGCAGTAATACCTAGTATTGATGAGAAAGCACGAAACACTCAAATACTCTGGCAAAAGTGTATACTGATACAGCCTTTATAGAGAACAATATGTCAAAAAGTATATATGTAAATATATTCTGACAGTCTTTAAAACAGAAAACTAAGTTAAATATGTATAAATATATACTAACGCTATAGCACAAACTATATAACTGGCTTAAAAAAGTGAAGTCCATTTATATTTAACTATTTGGAAAAATTTCTGCACATTGTCTAAAGTAGAAGATTAAAAAAAATTATCCTAATGACATTCATATCAGTATAATGAAGTGTATATTGGGTGTGCCCTGGTGGAGTAGTGGTTGGGTCCATCACCTCCAAAGGAGCCAAGGACACATAACCCTAGGTTCAAGTTCCCAGTCCAGAGGGAAAGACCAGTGTGAACAACTAGATGAAAAATAAAGTGCTTCTTCATCCTCTCTCTTCCTGCCTGCTTGCCTCCTGCTGCCTTCATTCCTGCCTGTACCTTTCCTTAAAAAAAAATTAAGTGCTTCTTCATCCTCTCTGTCTCTTCCTACCTGCCTGCCTGCATGCTGGCCTTCATTCCTATCTGCACCTTTAAAAAAAAAAACAAAAAACCAAAAAAACAAAACCCCCAAACCAACTTTTATCGCCTAAGCATGTAAATGCATATAATACGTATGCTTCTATATATAAAAAATTAAAAATAATCTCTGGCAGCATCGAGGGAGGGAATATTCTACTCCTTATGTCAAAGCTTATTATCTTTGTTTCCTTTTGTTTTCAGAATGAGAATAGATAAGTATGCCCTGGTGGCCTAGCAGTCTAGCACACTATGGGCACAACCCACAACCATCCCAAGGTGCTGGTTTCAAGACCTGGGGCTAGAGTGGAACAACCAAGATGAACAACTAAATAAAGTACTTATTCCTCCTCTTCCTTCCTGCCAGTCTCTGCTCACCTTCATACCTATCTAAACCTTTCCTTTTAAAAAAACAAACAAAAAGGTGGTATGCCCCTGTGGCTTAGTAGTAGTAGTTCCAGGCTGGGGGTGGGGACAATTAGTGTGAACAACTAAATAAAAATAAAATGGAATGCTTTTTCCTCCTCTCTCTTCCTGCCTGCCTGCCTACTCACTTTTATTCCTGCCTGCACCTTTCCCTTAAAAATAGAGTATAGATTACTTGTAAGATTTTAAAAATGCTCATCTGGATACCACAAAAAACAGAAAAGTAAAATTCAGGTTATTTTTCCTATGTACTTCTCTCATCTACTTCCCTGCAGTTTTCTAATACATAAAACAGATACTTGAGATTTTACTAACTTCAAAGGACTATGACAAAAACAAATGATATACTTCTAGTTAAAGACACTGGATTGAATGCAAAAATTAACTTCTGCACCATTCCCAAATGCCACTAAAGTAAACACATAAGAAGGAAGAGTAGGGGAAAAGATATTAATAAAACTATGAAAGCTGGAAAAAGATGTGAATAAACGTAAACTTAGAAAACAAGACCCTAAAATGACAATGCACAAAGAAATATCTATTATATTATTTAACAAAACATATATACTCATCAACCTAATTTATATCAGAAGTTTCCCAAAGACCAGGAACAAGCAGGTGCTTCCAGGATAATCTGACTAGTTGATGCCAAGCATGGTAACCTGCTCTTGCCACGGATTAAGAACACAGCCTAAAACAGTGCATGGCATTCTCCTGGTTAATGGTTCAAGGTTGGACACTGACCTATTTTGGCCCAGATTGATGGTTCAGTCTTGCCAAATGCAAAGAAACCCTCTGTGTCCTCCTGGATGTAAATGACAAGCAAGTAGCCCAGTTTCCAATAAACATCCAATGACTCTAATATACATTTCATGAATAGCAGAACAAAGAGGTAAAACTACTAGATCAGTCAACTTTCATGTTAACTTTCCTTGATAGTGCCAATTTTGTAAATAGTACACTTTCCTAGCCAGTTTGATGGAGTTTTACGCTACTTGTAGTTCCCCCAAAATATCCTAACATATAAGGGCTTAGTGTGCACTAAGTATTGTTCTACAAGCTTCACCTGTAGATTTTCATTTGATCTATGAAGTATATACTAGCATAGCCCATTTTATGAATGAAAAACTCAAGAATGCTAAGTAACCTGTTCAGTTAGTGAAAGAGTAACATTACTAGCACAACCATTTGAATTTAGGCAAAGTGAATTCAAAGCTGCACTTTAGGGACTTCAAGAAAATGACTAGCAAGATCTTAAGCTCCTCTCCCCCGAAAACAGAACGAAACCACATCTGGATGCAAACTATGACCTTCGAAGAACTGAGGATTGGGTATCCAGTGTCTCTGCAAGAAAAAGTGACAGAAAATATTGGAAAGGGTAGGAAAAGCCAAGACACGGTCTCACCAGAACACCACCTGGGCATTTTGACCCAAGGTTGGGAGGAATTCCAGTGATATTGGGGAGCTACTTTGTAGGGACTGAAGAGCTTACTCCCATATCAGGTAGCAACCCCAGCACCTGGGAATTGCACCTGAGAGGGGCACATACATCTGGATGAAAAACAGAGGGGCTTTCCATAGGAGAATAATAGGGTACTGGGAAGCAGATGCCGCAGGAATGAAAGCGGGAGTTAACAGGTGAAGTGTGTACAGACCTAATGATGGATTTTCATTTGTTGACCCAAAACACTCAACAGGAGGAATAACAAAGGATGGTCTTCCAGTGAACAGAGATTCTATTGGGTGTCCTCCCCAGGCTCTCTTTTCTCTGTGTGGGGCAAACACCGGCAGACACCATATTGGAGTCAGGGTTGGTGGGCAAAATGCCTAACTCCCTTCACCATCAGCAACTTGTGATGACAGACAATTTGTACTCATGGTTGTGACTCTTGCAGCTACCAAGACAGCGCTGGCCTAGGGCAGCGGCAGGCAAACCAAATAAACCTGCAAACCCTGGCAGAGGTAGCAGAGCACTTCTGAAAAGCTTATTTTGTAGTAGTTTTGAGAAGTGAAAAATGCTGCGAGAGGCTCTAGTGGCCCAATAAATAGCTGGCCCTCCCCTGCTTGGGTCCACTGATGGCAGTGACTCCAAATCCACTTGTGTACTTGTTAGCAGTCTAAAGCTCCCAGACCCTAGAGGTGACAGCTCCCAACACCAGGGCCTCTGATCTTGCTGGCAGCAGACTCTGGATACTCTCCCTCCTGGGATTTAGCCCAGCTAGAGACAGAAGAGTTGCGTGAGTGTGTGTGGGCACGTGCTTTGCTTTAACTGGCTCCCGGGGTGCCTGAAAGGTTCTTGACCTTTCCCATGCTGTGGCCACCGCTGGGACTGTGACCTGCCTGTGGCCAGAAACTACAGCTCCCAGGTCTCTCCCCTTGTGCCTCTGGTGGGGAAATTTGCTTGAAGAACCTATTAAGACCAAAGCTAGGCTGAAGCTGAGGCAATAGTCGTAGCCCAAAGTGACTGGGAAAGCTGACTGTGGAACCAGTTTGAGGTGATGGTGGATGAAGATTTCACCCAAGACTCCAACAGCCACAGTCTCTAAGGAGGCTTAAGCCCTAGGCACTTTCCAGCAGTAACCTGCTTGCATCTGGCTGCCACCACTCCCACCCGAAAGCTGGCCTCTTTTGGGCCATCAACCAGTGCTGGTTCCAGAGCTTCATTCAGTCACTGCTCTAGGCCTATACTCTGCAACCTGAGATCCTAATACAAGGCAGAGAAAGAAAGCTTAACCACATAGTATCAAAACAAAATGAGACACAAATTTACCACAAATAATGGATCAAAAGAAAATCCCAGGAAAAATCCTAATGCAACAGAATTAAGTAAACTCCCTGAAGAGGATTTCAAAGGAACAGTCTTAGTGATGCTCACTAAAATTAGGAAAACAATGGTTGAACAATAATATCTATAACAAAGACAGAAAATATGAGAAAGTCCAAACTAAATCACAGCACTAAAGACCACAATTGCTGAACAAAAGAAGGCAACAGGGGCTCAACAGTAGACTTAAGGAAACAACTAATCAAGTCAGTGAGCTAGAAGATAGGGCAGTGGAAAGTACCCAAGTAGACCAGCAAAGAGAAAAAGAATGAAAAGAAAGATAATATGAGACTTATGGGATAACATCAAGAACAACATTCAAATCATAGGGATCACAGAAGAAGAAGAAAGCAGAGATAGAAACTTTAATTGGAGAAATATGGCTGAGAACCTCCGTAACCTGGGAAAGAAACAGACATCCTGATCCACGAAGTTAAAAAAATTAAAAAAAAAGATCCAAACAGACAAATACCAAAACAGAGTAATTAAAAAGACAAAAATTCAAAACAGAGAATCTTAAAAGCAGCTAGAGAAAAATGAGTCACATACAAGGGAGCCCCCATAAAACTGTGTGCAATGCTTCAACAGAAATTTTACAGATCAGAAGGGAATGGCATAATATATTTAAAGTTTTAAAAGAAAAGGATTTGCAACCAAGAATATACTACCTTGCTAGATTATTACTTGGAATTAAAATGATATAAAGTTTTATAGACAAAAATTAAAGAATTCAGCATGAAACCAGCCAGGAAGAAATAATAGAGATTTCTAGAAAATGAAGAGAAATGTCACTTTGAGGCAGCAAGACATCAAAGATATAAAATGTGGGGGATAGTAAGTAAAAACATGGACTGTTAGAATGAACTTGAAATTAACTTGCTTCCAATGTAAAAATAATGAGATATCTTGTACTTTTGAGAATGGCTATTAGGCAAAAAACTTGAAATTTTAAGTGTTGGCAAGGATGCAAAGAAAAAAATCCTTACACTAGGAATATAAATTGGGGTAACTATTTAGGAAGCAGTATGGAGATCCCTCAAAACACTGAAAGCAAAATTTTCATATAATTCAGTTATCCTACTTCTGGGTATTTACCCAAAAGCCACACAAACATTAATTTGAAGATATAGATGTACCTTCATGTTTATTGCAGCATTATTTACAATAGCTAAGAGCTGGAAGTGACATAAGTACCAATGACAGGTGAGCTGATAAAGACAATTTGATGTATCTATATCAATATCCAGATGATGGCATATTATTTAGCTAGAGAAGGATAAAATCATGCCATTTGCAGTAATATGATATTAGAGGAAATTATGCTTAGTGAAATAAGTCAGGAGGAAAAAGATAAAAAGATAAATATTGGGAGATTTCAATCATATATGGCAGAGAAACCAAGTGAATGAACCAAATCAAACAAAAATAGACTTTCATTCTATTGGACCAATTTAGCGCTTGTCAAAAAGAAAGGGGAAGGGTTGGCATATTGGTAAAAGGGGTCAATTACAATATAGTATTGCTTGGTGAATTCTATAAAGGGTTAACCTCAAGCTTTTATCTCATAGAAAGGAATCTAAAGATTAAAATAAAAAGACTCACCCTTCTTTTTTTTCTTCTTCTTTTTCAAATCTCCCTGTCTACAAAGAAAAGAAAAATCAATTTTTAATCATGATATTTACAGAGCATTAAGCATGCAAAAGAGCAAGCTGGGCACTTTATATCACAAAGGTGTTTAAAAGTACTGGTTCACTAAAGTTAATAAACTACTTGGGATGCTAAATCAGGCTCAAAATAATTCAACTTCATAAACTGATTTTTTGATAGTAGTTTAGAAAAGGAGTGACAAATGTTTTCAGAAAACAGATACCATTTACAATGGTACATATTAAGTCTACATAAAAAGAAATTTACAAAAGCATGAAAATCTACTGTACCTTAGTTAAGTTACCTCATGGTTGACAAAACCAGAGAATATATTCTTTGCCAGAAGAACACGTATAGATAAAATACAAGCAAATAATATCTCTGGGAGAATATGTACAACAGTAACATCAGTTGTGGCTTTGGTAGAGAGGAGTGCATAAAGGAGGAAGACTTTTTACTCTGCACTTTGTTTTCTTTCAAATTTTTAACATCATGATTTTACTGAATTTGATGAAAACCAGTATCTTTATATTCAGTACACTGATCAAAAAAAGGTACTGAAAAAACCATAAGAAATCAAGAAAATACTTCGAGAGAAATACTGAGAGCTACAGTAAATACAGGAAGACATAAAAATATATGTACATACTCATATGTAATATAGTTCTGTGGGAACTACGAAAATAGTGAACTGAACAGATGATAGCAAAAATTCAGACTACCAAGTCATAGGTGAAAGATTTTTAGGGTACCCTGAAGAATAAAAAAGGTAATATTCAGCATCTTACTTTAGAGCTCCAACTTTCGCCCAGGTCATGCGATAATTTTCTAAACTGTCTTCCTACAAATCATACTCTACAGCCCTACTTGCAGTTTCTTAAAGGTTCTGTCATTTCTTACTTTCTTGCCTTTGCTTACACTTTGGTCTATCTCATCCCTATCTCTTTCTCAGAGTCAACCCAATACCTCTTCAATGAAGCCTTTGCTAACTTTCCACTGCCCTGGGAAAGGACTACTATTCCTCATGTACGTCTCTTAGCCCGTACAATCTCGTAACATATAACCTTACTACAATCACTACTTAATATACAGCAGACCCTTAAATAACACAGGGGTTACAAATGCTGACCCCCTGCACAGTAGAAACTCCACATAGCCCATATTGGCCCTTAATATAAGCAGGTTCTGCAACCAGGGATTCAACCAACCAAAATCTGTGAATGGAGAACCTGTACATAGAAAAAAAATATGCACATAAATGGAAAGGCAAGTTCAAAGCTTCAAGGGTCAATCGTATTTGTCTCTCGCTAGAGTTAAGTACTTTTGAGAGCAAGGTCCCTATATACTGTCAGTAACAGTGTATTTTCAAAAGAAGCTAAACCTTTGCATCCAAAAGTTACCATAAAAGGCATTAATGAATATACTATGCTAAATCTAAAAGCTTAAAAGTCTCTATACATCTTAATGAGTATCTAAGGGAAGATAGAGAGATGAAAAGAAAAGAACTGCATGTTCTTACTAATTACCCAACTCTGTTTTGGAAGGGAAAAAAAAATACTGAAAATATGTAAATAGGCTTTATCTGAAAATTCCCTTGGGAACTGCTTGAATTTATTTAATCATATGTAATAATAAAGATTGAAATTGAATATGATGAGAGAATTTGAAACAATGTATTATCTGAGATTCTGATTCCTTATCTGAGTTTTAAAAATCTATTAAGAGGATAATGCTTTACCAAAAAGAGTTCATAATAAATCAATTATATACTGTTGCTGATTTTCTTTTAAGTAGGGGGAAATTTTAATTTCAAAAGGCATTCAAAAAGAGAAGATAGTGAAAATTATGAAAACTACAGAAGTGGGGGAGAGTTACATCTCCATCTATTCATCTTGACAACACCTTCTGCAGGACTCTGCTTGCTGTTTGTAAGGTAGTAATGTAGAAGAGGAAAGAAAACAAATTTAATTGTTAGCAAACTATGCCTTCCAATCTTCAAAATAAACCTCATTTAAACTTTGCTTTAGAACTACTAAATGATGCATTAAATATATATCAATAACTAGCATGCAAATGAAATAAGTCACATCCAGCCTATGGACTACTATGCCAAAAAACAATGAAATATGTCGACATTTAGAATATGGAAAAATTAAAAAGACTTATTAAAAGAAAGCAGGTTGGAAATGCTAAGTACAATATAATACTACTTCTCTAAAAAACAGAAAATAAAACAATCTAAGGGAAATGTTTCTAACCACCTCTGTGTATAAACATAAAGGCAAAAGATCTGGGAGAATACATTCTTAATTCGTATGAGAGATTAATTCTGAGTAGGGTTGGGGATTAGGGGAGAGGAAATGAGGACTAAGATCTGGGTACAGCAAAAAAGAAAGAAACATAGAGGGCTTAAATTTTATTCATCAAATTTTTGTGACAATGAATTTTTGATTCCTTATGTAATTTAAACTCAGCATTAGTGAATGTTACAATTAAATACACTTACCCTTGCTCCTTTGGTTGACTATCTCCAGTAACCTTTCCACCCTTCTTCCGAACGTACGTAGCACCAGGAGAATTTTCAAGAGCCTCGACATCTACTTTTAGAGACATACTATCTGACGACGGCAAGTGTTTACTAAGACTGAGATTATTAAGTAGGAGTTCAGGAAAATCATATAGATATGTCTGCCACTATATCTCTGCCAATAAGTCTTTTATTAGTGTCCTTTATCAAAAACAAATAAATGCTCTTTTAAATTTTTTATAAAGTAACAAATCAGCAAATCTATAAGGTCAATATTTTTTCAAGGAAAGGTACAGGTAGGAATAAAGGTGAATAGACAGGAAGGCAGAAGAGGGGAGGAAGAAACACTTTATTTTATTGAGTTGTTCATCATTGGTTGCTTCCCCAAGCCCAGGTCTTGAATGGGGGACCTTGGATGCATGTGGACTGTGCCTGGTTTAAAACGCTAGGCCACAAGAACGTGCTTATAAGGTCAATTTTATTTAACATGTATTCTGAAAGAATTGAGAAAGAGGTAATAATCTAAATGTCTATTCCTTAATGAAGGGATGTACTTAAATGTGGTGCCTTAATAAAATTCCATTCTAAAATGATTATTAGATTTATAAAAAACTGAAAACAGCAAAGGTTTTGACTTGTTATTGTTGCTTAGCTTATACCCTTCTCCACCCTGGTTTTGGGAACATACCAATATAGCACATGTGATCTAAATGTGAGCTAATCGGGGCAATGAATCATCATATAGTAGGTAACTATTTGAGGTGAACATATGACCTAAGAAAACTGAATTAGAATGACACTTCAGACTCATGTTTAACTACCCAAAGAAAATATGATTTTACTTTCTTTTTTGCCATTGGACTTGAACCTGGAGGAACACAAGTTTTATTTTGTTGATTTCATTTGTGTTTCTAGGTCAAACTATTATTCAGTTACATGATCATTAATTTACAATTTTGCTTTCACTAGTTAGAAATGGTTTTGTTTGTTGACATTTATGGCGGAAAAGGCCCTGGTTAAAACAAGTACTGAGGGGACAGGCATCAAGATGTGCAAACTACCTGAGGGTGAATTTAGGGTGTCAGTAATAATCATGGAAATCAAGAAAACAATAGAGGAAGAAAAAGAAAACAACAAAAAAGGGAGGGAAGAAATTACGCAAGAAATCAAAGAAATGAAGACAGTATTTGCAGCTATGGGATAACATCAAAAGGAACAACATTCGAATTATAAGGGTCCCAGAAGGAAAGAAAGAAAAAAGGGGGCAGAAATTGTATTTGAAAAAATAATAATGAGAACTTTCCTAACCTGAGAAATGATGCAAGCTTTCAAACCTAGGAAGCTCAAAATATTCGAAACAAAAGAAACCCAAACAGACCTCAGACCTACACATAGACACACTGTCATCAAAATGTCAAAAATGCAAAATAATCTTAAAAGCAGCTAGAGAAAAATGAGTCACACGCAAAGGAGTCCCCATAAAATTGTCAGCAGATTTCTCAACTGAATAGGCCAGAAAGGAATGGCATGATATATTCAAAGTGCTTAAAGAAAAGGAATTCAGCTTAGTATATTTACCCTGGAATATTATCATTTAGATCTGAAAGAATGATAATCAACTAAGATAAGCAAAAGTTAAAGGAATTCATCACAAAACCAGCTCTACAAAAACTACTCAAGGAAGCTCTATAACATGTAAAGAAACACCACTTAAAAATAGTAAGACAACAAATAAAACAAGTGGGGAGGAGAGAATAAAAATGTGAATGGTTAGAATGACTGCAAGACTAATCTGTTTTCAAATAAAAGGAGGAAATAAACATAGAATTATTAATGCTAACCTCAGGGAGACCTCAAAACGTATCTTCAGGAACAAGCAAAGGAAACAAAAAGGGAAATCACTCAAAACATAACTACACCTAACCCACCTAAGACAGAAAGAGAAGAACAAAGGCACTGCTATAACAGCACCAGAAGATAAATTACGAAATGGCAATAGCTAGATATCAATAACCATCCTAAACATTAAAGGACTGAACTCATCAATTAAATGACACAAAGCGGCTGAATGGATTAAAAAGCATAACCCGTCTGCTACAATCAGGAAACTCACCTTTCAAAAGATAAACATAGGCTCATAATTTTATATATTGAAAACACTAAAAATTCTGTCAAAAAATTAATCAATGAATACAGTGCAGCGGCAGGCTGCAAAATCAATGCACAAAAACCTGTTATATTCTCATATGCACATAAGCTAGAAGAAAACAAAATCAAGAAAACCATAGTTTAAAATAGAAGAAAAATCAAGTATCTTGGAACATACTAAACAAAGGAAGTGAAAGACCTACACAATGAAAACTACAAGTCATTCTTAAAAAAAAAAAAAAAAAAGAGGATGCAAAGAAATGGAAAGACATCACCTGTTAATAGTTGTGAAGAATCAACATCATTAAAATGGTCACCTTACCTAAGCAATATACAGACTTACAGCAATTCCCATTAAAATCCCAATGGCTTATTTCCAGGAAATAGAACAAAAAATCATAAATTTGTATGGGACAACAAAAAAACTCCAAATAGTCAAAGCAATTATGAGAAAAAAAGGAAAAACTCAAAGAGATCACACTCCCAAACAAAGCAATAGTGATCAAAACGGCATGGTACTGGAATAACAGAGGCATAAACCAGTGGAATAAGACTGAATTGCCAGAAATTGACACACACAGTCAGTTAATCTACAACAAAGGAACCAAAAGTTTACGACGGTGAAAAGAAAGTCTTTCAATAAATGGTGTTGGGATAACTGGACAGCCATATGCAAAAGAATGAAGCTAGACCACTCTCTGACACCATTTATAAAAATTAACTCAAAATGGAATAGAGAATTGGACACAATACTAGAGACCATAAAATTCTTGGAAGACAACACAGGAAAGACATTTCATGACATCAGACTTAGGGAGGCCTCTGGGGACTCAACTCTAGCATCAAGGGAAAAAAAAAAGACTTTAATAAACAACTTGGGACTACATCAAACTGAAAAGCTTCCTCACAGCAAAAGAAATCATAAAAATAAAGGACAACCTACTAAGTGGGAGAAGATATTTGAATTCCGTATTTCTGACAAGGGCTTAATAGCCAAAATATTTAAAGAATTCATAAAACTCAGTAACAAGAATAGGCAATCCAATAAAAAATTGGGAAGAGGAACTGGAGACACATTTTTCTGAAGAGGATATGCAGATGGCCAACAGGCATGTGAAAAGATGTTCCCACTCTATGGCTATCAGGATAATGCAAATAAAAACAGCAATGAGGTATCATATCACCTTACACTTGAGAGATTAGCTATTATTCAAAAGTATGGAAACTAAACAAATGTTGGATAGGATTTGGAAAAAAGGGAAAACTTTTATACAGTTGGTGGAAGTGCAAATTGGTACAACCCCTATGAAAAACAGATGGAGATTCTTCAAAAAGTTGAATATGGAAATTCCATATGATCCTGTCATCCCACTTTTGGGTACTTAATCCAAAAGATACAAAAACAGTAATGCGCAGAGATTTATGCACCCCCATGTTTACTGAAGCCCTATTCTCAATAGCTAAGAAATGGAAACTACCACCTAGTGTCCAGTTGAATGGATAAAGAACAGGTGGTATATAAACACAATGGTACACAGTCCTTAGAGGAGATGAAATCCTGTCACTTGAATCAACATGGATGGATCTAGAGGAGATTATGCTAAGTGAAGAAAATCAAAAGAAGAAAGATAGATAGCAGACACCTATCACTCATAGGTGGAATGTGAACAGACAAAACAAAGGAACAGACAAAATAAAACTAACCTTTGGACACTTGTGATGGAACTGAGATTACCAATAGGGAATGGGATGGTGGGAGTGATTGGGGAGGAGCAAGTGGTGGCAGAGCCTACTGGACAATGATGAAGAACACTTGGTGATTTAGTCGAGGCCAGGGTGTGCTGATATATATCTGAGGAATAGGGAACCTATCTGCATTTATGAAGAAACTAGACGAGTTTATTTTAATTTGTAAAAGTTGCTGCAACAAAATACTAAAAACAACAACAAAACGTACTGAAGGAGCTCTAGTATGCTATTTGGGAACTGTCTGGAACAAACAAAAGGATACGCTTTTGCTTTCTCAGGATCTACTAATGAGTAAGCAGAAATAAGTTGCGCCAGGGTGTGAATATCTTTTGGATTTTGTCTAAAAGAAATAAGAAAGTTACTAAGGAGGAAATAACATAAACAAGCAAAATAACTTCCTCAACAAACCACAAATAAAATTTGGATTTCTACATCTCCATCTTACAGAGCTTACTTCCACAGCTGTTCTAGGTCACTAATTGCTTCCTTCTTCCGCCCATACTTGAGTTTGAAGTTTGCAGCTTCTCTTATCAAGGACAAGTGAGCAGGAGATTTGGACTACAGATTCAATAAAAAGAGAGGGGGAAAGAAGTTTCAAGCTAAATATCCAGCAACTCAATGACTCATATTCCCCAAATCTTTAAAAACAGACATTTCTATTAAAGTCCTCATCTTATGTTTTACTGAACGCATTAAAGAACACCACCAAACTCTCTCTCTCTCTCACACACACATAGGAGGTTAGACAAACTAGAACAAATGATTACCAATTTATCTATGTGGAACACAATCTACTTCTAGGTTGTTTACAACAAGAAATAGTCCCCCATGATCAAATCTTAAAGATGTCACCACAGTTCTTAAACATTAACGAAGTACTTCCCAGAATACTGATACCCCTTCCACTACTAACAATGCCAACAGCATAAGTGACACCTGCTGCACGGACACCATTCATACATTGCCTACACAGAGATCCATACTGGAAAAACAAAGATGTTCCTACTAGAAGGGTAACTGACATACATTTATTCATACTACTTACTGTCCCACTAATTACTACCACCTGTGGGTTCCCTAGCCGATAAACATGCGCTCTCTTATATGTAACAGTGCGCTAATAAATTTTTATTAAGATCACACTCACATATGTATACACACACACACACACACACACACACACACACACACAGGAAAGACTACACAAAACACAACTCTTTTTTTCATTTTCATTTTGTGGCTATTTCTTCATAACTTGATTTGGATCTAGAATACGAGAACCTAACAGCATTCCATCTTTTGAACAGCTGAGTTGGAAAAGTTTCAATTCTCCTAAATTTTGAAATTACCATCATCTTTTATTTTTATGAAAAAACATAAGTGGATAGCGTGTACTTACCTGATGGTTTTGATACCACTGAATAGCTTGTGTGAAGACCTCGATGGCACTATCAATATCTTCTTCATGGCTGTACATAGTCACTAGTGCAGATACCTACCCAACCAAAGGTATAAATCAGTGAATAAAATTCCCCCTTTTCTCCCAGAAAAAGCTTTGTGAAAAGGAAACACACTCTAGACTGTTAATATCTAACCATCATAAAAATTACCATCTTTATAGAGGACAATAATTAGAAATACCATGAACAGTAACAGTGCTTTCTAAATACATAGTTATACATAAAATATATCATTCTTCTAAAGCTGGGCCAAAGGTAAAGTACGGAAGTTACAATAAACACTTAGAAAACTTACTTAGTAAGGCAGTGCTGAGACGTCAAGTGCATAATCTGTGAGATACACACAGAAATGTGGCTAAACTCCCATGGTGAGCTGAATGTAGACTAAGCTACGTAAAGCCAATGAAAAGTTTCCCTACTGTGATAGAGGGACCGCAAGAAGGCCTTATGTGAGTTGAGTGAAGTGACAGGGAGAAGCAATAGGAGATAGGATAGAAAGGAAACAGAAACAAAAAGATGATCTTTGTGAAAAATTAATAAAACTTATAAAACTTCTAGTCCGACTGACCAGAAAAAAAAAAAAAAGACATAAAAACCAGTATCAGGAAAGACTTTACATTTATAGTAAAAGGATAGACTATTTTATACTTATAAATCCAATAATCCAGAAATCCAGACAAAATGGATAAACTTCTTAAAAGGTAACAGATGGCCAAGTATTCAATATTAGAAATATTTCATATTCAACCATATTACTGTATTTGATCATAATACTAGTCTAATTTGAAACTGATGCTTCCACAGTTATATTACTGGTCTAAATCTGTGTTGCTTGACTAAACAGAAAACTAAAATGAAATCTGCTGGCTGCTATGACTAATATGTAACTCAAAGAAATCACACTGAAGACATAAAAAAAAAGTAAGACTAAGAGATTGCTTATACAGGTCTTAGAGGCCTGACTCAGTGGTATGTAAGGACTAAATAGTACCTAGTACATTTGATTAAATAATAAACTAATACAAAATAGGGTATAAAATGAAATTAAATTTATACTGGATAAGAAATGTTTCCAACTACTACTCCTACATTATGAACATATAAAGAAATCAGCAGAAATTACATCAAATACAAAGAAATATCAAACATACTAATAGACTATTTATTAATTCCATTTCTTTTTCAGTCTTATAACAGTTTAGTTTTAAACTCACCATGCCTGGTTTATGCTTTAACTCCTCTATGCTTCTCAATATTAGACAAGCTTTGGAAATATTACCTTAAGAGATTTAAAAGCAAAATCAGCATCATATTGAAGAAAGCATATTATAAAAATTAATACAAGAAATTTAAGAGTTGTATTTTTAGTATCTCTAATACTTAAGTTTTGGGATCTTTGGAGTAAATGTACTCTATTCATTATACAGACAGGGAAATCAAGTCCTAAAGAAATAATATTCCTTACTTAAACTCACAAAGAAAGTTAATGGCAGAGCTGCTAACAGAAAAAAGTCTCCCAACTTTTAGTCTGTTGAGTTGTTTTGCCTTTTTCAGACAGTACTCAAGAGTTGGGAGTTCTTCCCTAAAGGCCTTGACATATGTTAGGTAGATATGACTGCAATGGAAATTTTTCTATGGTGTAGAATTTTGACAATGAAAACCTCAATACTTAAATCTTCCAAAGTTTTAAAAAACAAATGAAAACCAACACAGGCTCTCAGTAATTTTAAAATACGATAAGTAATTCTTGTAAAAAATAAGACAAAAACAGATGACAAAAGAAGATAGAGAAAAGAGCAAGAAAAAGAAAAGATATGGAAAAACAAAGGATAAACAAATGTGAAAATGGGGCAACAGGGACACTAACAGTGTTTCTTAGTCTTGCTTGAATTACTAGCTCCCCCAAGGTGTATTTTCCAGTATTTTCTTTTTCTAAGTTCCAAATGTCTTTCCCCTCTACCCATGAATTTTTCCTATGCCATTATAACATCTAAGATTCTATTGAACATCCTGCCTACCCTCTCATCAGTTATCACCCTGAGAATGCCTAACCTCTACCAGAGCTGTCTGACAAAACTTTCTGTGATGATGGAAAAGTTCTATATATCTACGCAGTTCAACTAGACATATATGGCTACTAAGCTTCTGCAATGTGGCTAGCACGACTGAGGCAATGAATTATAAATTGTATTGAATGTTAATTTAAAATAACTACATGTTAATGTGGCTACTAAATAGGGACAATAAAGCTCTAGAAAATCACTCAAGGCAGCTCAAACTCTTGTATAAAAATACTGGCAGTTTTCAGTAGGATTCAAAACCATCAGTTCTCATTAAATTTCTTTGCCTCTTTTCCCCCCAAAATATGGATCATAATGTATAAATAAAGGATAAAGGGCTAAGTTAAGAAATTCTGAAAAGTAGGATGAGATGCAAAATAACAGTTACTTCATGCAAATACTACCAAGTACAGATACAAGCAATTCTCCATAGGACAGCTCCAGGAAATTAAGGATGGCTTTTTTGGAACAAAAAAAATTCTTTATTTCTAATGATTTTCATGGCACAGAATCAGAAACATCCTAACAATTTAAGAATAATCCAAAAAAAGGCTGACTGAAACTTACTACTAAATCTGTAGGGCCTTACACAATCAAGCTTCATATTTGCAAGAGCAGTAATTATGCTTCACTATTATGTAAAAACTTTAAAATCATACAGTTCACAACTACATAGAATCAAGTTAAAATAGTATTTTAATCATAATGAAATGATCAATAATACCTTGGGAAATTTTCAGTTGTGCCATGGTTAGCTTAATTTCAGCTGCATTCTCTGGATGCTGATCTGAAAATTCCTGAAATTTTTTGTTGGGGGAAAAAAAAAAAACACATTTAATTTACACAACTAACTACATATTCCAATCGGTTTTCTCAGTTATATAAAATTTTAAATATAGGTTAAAAATATTAAATTTCTAGTTTCAAGTCAAAAATTTAACTTAGGAAAAATTTTATTTGATATCAACTTTAATTTAAAATTGTTTTAAATTGTGTACAATAATGTCAATTTCTAAGACACCACTTTAGAAATAATATTACTACATAGATTTTCTTCTTTGTAAGAACAATACACAAAAATAATGCCTCCTCACTGAGGAGGTCCATGTTAGGCATCTTTGCCCATCAGGATGGCCGTAATTTTACAATGTAATCTACCTTCAAGAAATTCAAACAGGTACTAACAGCTGGTTAAGGTTGATAAAAATCATGTCAGTATCTCCATAATTTTAACCAAGGTTTACTGGAATTACTGAAATGATTACGACTGTTGTAACTATTTTCATTCAGAAAAAGGGGTTAAGCATGTCCTGGTATTATAAGCCTAAAACAAATCCTAATTTGCAAAAAATCAATCGCCAGGTGAAAAGCATTTTTAGGGTTTATGACAAGTATTTGCAAATACAACTGTATACAAAACAAAACAAAACAAAGCTGTAGTCCAAGAATTAGCTAAAGTGCTACTCTGGAATTTGTCTACACTTGGTATATTATCTGTTGGCTTTCCTATATTTGCAAACTCACATGTTATTATAAATAACATAAAAATGAAATAAGGCTGCAACTATCTTATGCCCCATTAAAAACTCCAGTAATTCCTTTACCTGAAGCAGCTCTATTGCTTTTGTGTGTTGCTTTTCACGGCAGAGCTGTGCAGCTTGGATTAGCACAGGCAGGAGATGCTCAGGACTTTGGGATTGCAAACTGGCAGATATTTTGCGACACTGTTCTGCCTAAAGGATAATATTTCAGCCCCCACAAAAAAAGCTGATTAATGAAATTAAACATTAAACAAACGTGTTTCTTAAAAGCATTTAGGGAAAGACAACTTTTAAACATTTATTCAGGCACTTAACTACAAGAATTTTGTTTAAAAAAAAACAGTATTTGATTGATTCGAAACAACATATAGGTGTTTCTCGCTGAAGTATTTAATAAACTGACTCAGTTCTAAAAGAAAAATGTTACTGCTTCTCACTCTCCCACTGAAAACCTTTGCTCTAAGAGTATCAAACCATTTAATTAGAATTAATGCCTAATACTTGATTAGGCACAAACTGAAAAACAGATCCTAAATATGTAATCATGATCAGCATCTTTGATTAGAAATAATTAGATAATGGGAAAATTATCTCATTTAAAGGCGTGAATGCTGTTTCCTTCCTCTTTGAAAGCCACCAACTACAGGCATACTTCAGAAAGAGGTGGGCAAATTACTTAACGAATAAAATCTATGATATGACATTCTGAAGAATACAAGCTTTAAGGCAAAATATAATCATATTGGACTGATATATTATTCTTCATATACCATACACCACAAGGTTAAATTATGGTTTCAAAGATCTGTTACCTACCTGGTTTGTGTACATAGCAAGTAAAGCTTTGTTAAATTCTATAGCCTGCAGCTGTTTCTTGGAAAGCTTAAATTCTACTCCTTCTGCATTGGTTAATTTCACCTTCTTCTTGGAGTCAAAGACATTTTGGTCCTGATAAAGAAAAGTTCATCCACCATTAACAGCGACTAGACTTCAACTCTTTCAAACCTCCAAGGCTTGCTTCCATTTTTGTTTATTGTATATAAACACAGGGAGCTTGAAAGATAATATATCTACCTGATTGGTGTGCCTAACATGCATATAATTTTGTTTTGGGTTCTTGGCTTATAGATGCAAATAAAACTTCCACAATTTAAATCTACATTGTCCATTTATCTATTCTACAATTTAGTCCCACTCCTTTTAAAGCTTCTGTACATTTTGCTTCCTAAAGTATGAAAAATGGAGATGCAAAAGGGAAAGGGAGCTAGATGTTTATTTTATCTTTCTACTATTTTATCTTACTACTACTACTTATTTTTTAAGAAATGTACATAGGGATAGCACAAATCTTGTGTTTATTTTTTAAAGGGATTTTGTTTTTTAAAAAGAAGGATGGAAGGAAGAAAAGGAAGAAGTATCCTTATTTTTTTTACATCATAGTCCAGGGGCCACGAACCAGCTCTCTGAGCTCCATATGAACTGCCGCCAGTGTCGCCAACGCCTGAGCCATGGGGCCACGGCCCGAGGGACAGCACAAATCTTACAGTTGGAATTAGGGCTACAAAGATTATCTACATTTGCAATTTTTACAAGCTATGCCTTTTAGATTTTTTTTTTTTTTTTTGAGAGAGGAAGGGAGAGGAGAAAAAGCATTTTTAAGGAAGGAAGAGGAAGAAACACCTTTATTTGCTTATTTATTTTTGGTTATTAAACCCAGGTCCTTGAGGTTTATATGGTCCACATCCCAGCTTCTAGCTCAGCACCTGAGCCACAAAATATACTCTTAAAATTTAGATGATAAACAAGCAAAGAAACTCATTCCTCTTTGAAATGTAATTATGTAATAATAGCAAATCCTTAAAATTCAGAAATACATTCATACCCCTTTTGAAGCCATTTTAGCAGAAAACACTAATATAACATAATTACTGCTTTTCCTAAGGCATCTAGGCAGAAAGCACAAAGCAGCTCAATTTCTGAAATTTGGGGGAAAAAGTGTTATCTGCCTGAAGAAAGCCTGCTAAGAATTACAGAAATTCATATGCCTTTCAAGGAAGGAAGGCAATTAAGTCACAGTGCATCTTGAAATAAAATGTGCACCTGTCTACTACTATATATATAAGCATACTATATATAAGTATTCTAGTTTTGCTAAATGATGTCTTTATTTGCAAAAAGATAACGCCATGCTTTTAAAACCGAGTATCTGCCAGTTTAAAGACTAGGAGAAAAAAAGAAATTTTCAAATAAAGTCTACATTCTGTGAATGTGAAGTTCCAAAATGTTAAATTTTTTAATGTAAGAAAGTTTAGTGTATAATAACATTGAGAAATTTAGTATTTCACACTCTTGCCCCACCTCTTCATTATATATAAAATAAAAAGAATGACTTAATTGGTATTCAAATTTTCACAAATACACACACACACACAGATTCAAATGCCAGCACCAATTTTTGGAAACCTAAACCATGTCAATGGCCTACAACATCCTATAACTACTACCTTTTTCTTTTTGTTTTAAAGGAAAGGTGTTGGTAGGAATGAAGGCGATAACAGACAACTAGGCAGGCAGGAAGAGAGAGGAAGAAGCATTATATTGCTCCCCCAGAGTCCAGAACTCAAACTCAATGTGGCTTGCGTCCTTCAGAGGTGACTGACCCAACCACCACTCCATCAGGGAATGCCAACTAGTATCTCTCTTAATACCATTATCCCGCATCTGTATACCATCTGAATATCTGCTATAGGAGAAATAAGAGTACAACAGAGCACTAAAAGAGGCAAGCATTGGAGTTGAGACTGAAATTAATTGAATTCCAGTTCTACCTATTACTTGATTACTTAATTCCCTTCAGTCTCAGATTATATTCCTATAAATTAAAAGTGCTGCCACCTAAAGAGATTATTATAAGATTGAAAAAAGATGGCATTTGAAAAAACATATAGCATATCAAAAGACATCAAATGCTAGGTATTTTTCTTATTTTATATTGACCTGGATTTCAAATCTAAATCTGAACTTTTTTCCATTAAAACAAAGTTCGAAATGAGGATTAATTTGGTTAGTACAGTACTCTTAAGTTAGGACTGCCTTTATAGATACCTGCAATTTTTTACATGGGGGCTGGGGACACAGAGAAAGATAATCTGCTCATATTGCCCCCAGTCCTGCAAAGAAAGAAAAAACTACTACAAAAAAATTATATACAGAAAACTTACATTCAGACTCAACAGATTAAAAAAAAATCATATAAAACATGGACACAATTATAGTTTAAAGGTTCAATTTATTTCTTTCACAAATACTGATTCTCTGTATTATAACAAAGTTGAGATTCTCATATTAAAATAAATATGAAGAGAAGGATTTTAAAGTCCAGGATCTATAACTACAAACTATTATTTGACTATACCTTACAGAATCATTATTATGAGAATTAAATAAAACTCTCTAAGGGGATTTTGTTATAATAGAAAAAAGAACGCTTATCCTGGCACAAAGTTGGGGCAATCACTTTCAGTTTAAAATATGTGTAAGAAAACCATGGATATTCCATACCTTGTTAATGGTAATAATATTGTTTGCAATCACAGCTAGCAATCCCACATCTGTTGGCCTGTGAACAACGAGCAACAGTCAAAACAGAACAAACGTTTAAAAAAACCCCTCATACCCTACAGAAGATACTTCATTTAAACAGCTCACTTACTTTAGCTTTATTATCTGATTGTAAAGTTGCAAGGCCTCCTCCGTGCGACCCTGCAGCTGCAGAATATAGGCCATCTGGCCATGAATGATGGCCAGTTCTGCCTGTGGATCTTCCTCAGTACCATCCTAAGCAGAAGAAACATTTTTTTCTCGTAAATTCTCCAAATTGAAGCGAGTATTAAAAAAAACACACAATCCTAATGATGACATAATTTTTAGAACTTTCCCCTAGTCAGTTTGTAAAAATTTAGGAATTATCACCAAACGAGGGAAATTTAAACGAGAATGGTACAAGGATTCTGGAAGAACAAAGCAAAAGCTTAGGAATACCACTCATTAATCATTACTCTCAAAAATCCTCAAATACAAAATCCAGCTTGTAGTTTTGACTTTTTATGGTAATATCTCCAAATTCTGAAAATAATTTTCTTGGAACACATTTACAAATGTTTCACTCTTTAATCATACCATAACTCTAACCAAAAGATTATAAAGTACTTATAATTACTGTACAAAGAATTTCAAAAGCTGAAATTAATTCTGCAATTAGTGTATAACTGAAATAATTCTGTAATTAAAGCAGCAACTCTCTTAATGACACTCCAGATTAATCCATATTATCGATTCCTTATGGAAGGATTGATTGATGCTTAGTATAATGAGTGTTCAAGGCTACGAGACTGCTCTTTGACAACACCCAGCAATCCTGCTCTTGCCCAGTGAGTCCATGCTGACGGGGAACCAAATATGTTTGCTTCCTTTTCCATTATGTCAGTTGTGTTTCAAAAGAAAACTTAATTATATAGTACAACGAGAAGAACCATGAGGATGAAGAGACTTATTTCAGTAAAAACTACGCTGAATGCTCAGTAATATTTGATAAAAATGAGTCAATTAGACTAGTCTAAGTTAGGACTGCTTTTATAGATTTGCGATTTTTTTACATGGGGGCTGGGGATCTAGAAAACGACAAAGGATGTTTCTAGTCTGACGAAAAAGACTATAATGAAAATGCTTTACAATTACTGTACTGTATACAAATGTTGACTCATGAGGATGTACACCTTAAACCTGTATGTTATGATACAATGTTCCTTCAATACAATTTAAAAATCAAACAAAAACAAAACTTGAAATCATGAATGTTGTGATTATGCTGTTGATTAGGTAAGAAATATGCATGTAATTCCTATCAAGAGGACTAGTCAGGGACCAGAGCCCTACACTGAAAATAGGAGAATTTTACTAATATGAATTTAAAAGAAGATGCTGAGAGAATGCATCAAAGTTTCTAGTGCAATTCTCATTTAATAAATCACCATCTATTCTAAAAAGTCAATAAATACTACAAAGACATCGCCTACAAATTTAAATTAGTGTAATATTCAAGTTTAACAACCAGTGGAATACTTACAGAGTCTTCTGCAAATGAACGACGGCAAAGATCTATAGGAAAAATGGTTTAAAAATTTATATTGCTAAGTTAACATCCATTCCTTTCACCATTTCAAAGAACAAGAACTAAAATTCTTGGGCAGATCATTTTACTAACAACGCAAATCTGAAATTTATCCTTAGCATCAAATATAATAAATATAATCAGTCCCTAATAATTCCAGCTCTTATTTTAGCCTTCAATGTTCAAGATAAAACAGACCATTTTATTCCACTGTTCAATGAAGTCCTTACAACATTGTTTTTACAGCTTTCAGGGAAAATGTACAAAAAAAGAAGTCTAAATGTTTTAGGAGTTGAGACCAGATCTAAAGAATTATTTTCTTTTTTTCTTAATTAAAAGCTTCAAGACGCGTAACTATTTCTATATGAAAACAAACTAAACGGAGTTAAAATGTGCTTAGTGTTATCAATATATGAATGCAGCATATACAGAGGCATGAATGCACACATATAAGCATGCCATACAATTGTTATAGCTGAGTACCTGTCTAATAACAGTAATTACTAATATTTACTGAATGAGTAATTCTAAGCTATGTACAAGTGCCAGACATTAACTCACTTTATTTACTTTAATACTCATAATAACTTTGTTCAAAACCGACACAAAATTCAAACGTTAAAGTCTGTTGTCAAATATGGATAAGCAGTCTGGCTTAGCAATTAAGAGACAGAAAAAAAGGAGAAATATGATAAAAAACACGAGAAGGGCTATATAATCTCTGAGAAATTTCCACTCTATTAACGACTAGCACTTAAAAACTCCACAAAAGTTGAATGCAATTTTTGGAGACACTTTTGCAAAGTTATACACGTTATATTTACATAGATGTAAATTAACAAGTTTTCTTAACGAATTTCCAACCTTCAGCTTTCTGCAGGATTTTCATTGCCTGGTTCAGCTGGCCTTGTCCTATCAGCGCACATGCAGCATTGTAGCACAGTTCGTGTGTACCCTCTTGGAGGCCCAAGTTGTCCTGTCACAGAGCAAAACACCCGTCAAACACAAGGCAGGAATATTACTTCATGGCTGTGTGGGAAGTCAGGGATACTCACTGGAACTACTTTTTCCCAGTTGCTTTGAGCTGCAACAACTGCGGAAAGGTTTGTTTTCCTCTCCTCATCATAATCATCTTGGGAGTTCCGGACGAGATCTCTATACACAGTTAAGCATTCATCATAGCGTTCTAAGCGGTATAACTGGAGAGACAAACAGCAAGTCAAAGACAGAGAGTGTTAAGTCACTAATGCCATACAAACCTTCCTTAAGAACCACTACAGAGGAAATCTAATTCAGCGTGACAAGAGCAACCAATCATTTTTCCCTCTATAATTTTTCAATTAGTTCTGTATGCGACTCTTTTCATTTATTTGCAATGAATCTCTACTACATTGCAGATCCTGCAGGCATGATTCAGTTAGAATGTCACTGTTTTTATCTCCTTGAGGTAAGTAAGTACCTACATGGGTTGTGAAAGAAAATCTTTCTTTAAAAAAACCACTGCTACCTAAATCTGACATGAAATAAAACATTTTTCCTACAACACAAAATGATATTAACTTCTAGTTTTAGGGAAAAAAATTAGAAGTTAACACAAGGTTTTAGTATTTCCAAGCAGCTCACTATATTTAATATCAATTCTCTCTTCCCAGAAACCAGCTATTGCATAGGGCCATAAAAGTTCACACAACACTAAATCCTGCTTATTTAATTCAAGTTGTTCTCAAAGGTCAATAAGGACTTCCACTCTGGGTCAATTAGTCCACTATATTTATCAGAGTTTGGTGTCCTTCAAGAATCTCAAAAAATGCTGACATTTACCCTAAACTTACCCAACTTACCTTAATGTTCTTTATAGAACTACAATTTGTATGTGAACTTACCCAAATTATTCTTCAAATATTTGTATTGTTAAATTTGTACCACGTCTTTGGAACAATATATTCAATATAATTATTTGTCCCAAATCAACATTTAAAAATCTATAAGAGGGCTTTGTTGGTTCTAACATAACATTTACTTACTACCATTATCAACAGCCCTATTTACATCAGACTTAATTATATGTCTCAAAATCCTTTTAGAATATTTTCAGATTCCATGATATCAAAATTCTTATCTGTCATGATTTTCTTTAAACTTTGAATACAAAATACCCATTAAAAACTAGAAAGGAAAAAAATTTCAAACTACGTAAGTATAGAAGCTCAATGGTTTTCATCTTTCTAACTTATGAGATTCAAATTTCATAGGCTAGTTCATAATTTTCTTAACTACTCTGAGGAAGTCAGTCATTCATAGAACATCATGTATGCAACTGTTTGTGTGAACATCAAAAAAAGGAAACACGTCCAAGCCTGAAGAAATGGTTTGGTGGCAAATTTTGTAGAGTATCACGATGGGCTCCTCATCCTTACTTCTTGCTAGAGATTGAGTCTAGCTCACTAAGATGACTGTCCATTAAGTATTTTAAAGCAGTAATTACCACTTGTCCATAAAGCTCCTTTAGTTTGTCTGTCTGCTGGTTGGCACCTTCTATTGTCTTCAAGGCATTCTCGATTCTGTTCAGCCTATACTCACAATATGCCTTCTCAAAAGAAAGAGAGTTGCTGAAAAAGGAAAAAAAAAAAACAACCAGTATCTCATTACTAGCTAACAATGCAAAACACCCACTACATACCAGACACTGATCTAAGTATTTCATAAACAGGCACACCTGTGTAGTATACTGTGGGTTAAGTTCTGGATCACAGCAATAAAGCAATAAACCTTTGACAGGTTGTAATCTTTTTGGTGATAGAGGGTCTTGCCTTGATGTTGATGGCTGCTGACTGATCAGGATAGTGTTTGCTACAGGTTGGGGTGGCTATGGCAATTTCTTCAAATAAGACAACAATGAAGTCTGCTGGGTCAGCTGACGCTTTCACAAAAGATTTCTTGGTAAGATGTGATGCTACTTAATATTTTACCAAAAGCAGAACTTCTTTCAAAATTGAAGTCAATCCTCCCAAAGTTTGCTGCTGCTTTATCAACTAAGCTTATATAATATTCTAAATCCTTTGTTGTCATTTCGACAATGTTCACAGCATCTTCCCCAGAGTAGATTTCATTCTCAAGAAACTACTTTCTTTGCTCATCCATGAAAAAACAACTCCTCACTCACAGAAGTCTTACATGTGATTGCAGCAATTTGACACACTGCATTGTCAGGCTCCACTTCTAATTCTAGTGCTCATGCCGTATCTACCACATCTGCAGTTACTTCCACCATCCAAGTCTTAAATTTATCAAAGCCATCCATGAGGGTAAATCACAAATATTCTAGTGGCATCCAGAATGATTAATCTTTTCCAGATTTTCAAATGATTTTATCCAGATCCATCAGAGGAGTCACTATGACAGCTATAGCTTACACGCATTTTTTCAAAAGAAGACTTGAAAATTGAAATGACCCCTTGATCCATGGCTGCGGAATGGATACTGTCAGTGTGCATTAATCCCCTTGTACACCTCATCAGAGATCTTGGGTAACCAGGTATCTAATCAATGAATAACAAAACTTTTAAAGCAATCTCGTTTTTTGTAAGCAGTAAGTCTCAATGGTGGGCTTACAATATTTGGTAAACCACTTTTTAAACTGATGCCATCCAGGCTTTGTTGTTCCATTTGTGTAGCACAAAAGATTCAGCACCATTCTTAAGAGTACTAGGATTTTCAAAACAGTAAGTAAGTATCGGCTTAAACAAAAGTTACTGGTTGCACTAACCTCTAACAAGAAACTTAGCTTGCTCTGAAGGCCAGGCATTGACTTCTCACTTCTAGCTGTGATGATCCTAGATGGCATCTGTATTCAATAGGTTGTCTCATTTACATTAAAAATCTGTTTATATATATTTGATGAATGTGGATCTGCACATATGGGCTTCATTATTTTGTAAATCAAAGATATCTCAACAAACACTTTTAAAAATCTGTTCTTAATATATCTACCTTCATCAATGATCATGGCCAGATCTTCCTGACAACTTGCTGCAGCTTCTAAATAGCATTTGCTGCTTCATTTTACACTTTTTTTGTTTGCTTTCTGTCCCAGTTCCTCCACTCTGAATCTTAAACCTAGGTCTCTGGCCTCCATATGGTCTGCACTTTAGCCACCTCAGCAATACAAGTGCATCAACACTTTACACTTTTAGGTTACGGATATGGTGTCTTTCCCATGCTTCTGGTTAACCTCAACCTTTTCTTCTGCAGCTTCTTCACTTCTCTCAGTTTTCACATAATTGAAGAGAGGTAGGGCCTTGTTTTGGATTAGGCTTTGGTTAGCTAAAGAGAATGTTGTGGTTGGTGTGATCTTCTTTTTTCATTAAAACTTTTTTCATATGAGCAAAAAGCTCACTTTCCCTTTTTTATTATTCCTGTGTTCACTGGTGTAGCATTTTTAATTTCCCTCAACACTTTCTCTCTGAATGCACAACCTGGCTGTCTGGTGCAAGAAGTCTAGATTTCAACATACCTTCTTCATTCAGTTTAATAATTTCTAACTTTTGATTTAAAGTGAGAGATAAGCAACTCTTTCCTTCACTTGAACACTTAGAAGCCACTGGATTGTTAGCAATTTGCCTAATTTCAATGTTGCCGTATCTCAGGGATTAGAGAGGCCAGAGGAGAGGGAGACTGGGGACAAACTGGTGGGTGGAACAGTCAGAACACACACATTTATTAATTTTGCAGTCTTACATAGGTGATGTTTGTGGCATCCAAAACAAATTCAATAGTAACATCAAAGATCACTCATTACAGATATAATGAAAAAGTCTAAATTATTTTGATGATTACCAAAACGTGACAGAGAAATGAAATGAGCACAAGCTGTTGGAAAATTGGCACAGACTTGTCCGATTAATGCAGAATTACTACAAGCCTTCAACTTGTAAAATACCCATTATCTGCAAAGAACAATAAAACAAAGCACAATAAAATAAAGTGTGCCTGTATATTATTTTATCTCCATTAACAACAGCAGAAACTGACCAAGGTTAGTGACATGAAAATGATACTGCTCATAAGTTACATTACATTAATTTCCCTAGTCTTGAGGATATTCTTATTTGAATAATTGGTCTTTTGAAACAAATATTTAAGAATGAAATAATGAACCAGCTAAATATTGTCTTAGGTACAAAGACAAACTGAGTAGTATTCTTAAATGGGTTATTACAGAAATTTCTTAAACCTATTAATCAAAAAATAAACTATATAATGTGGCTTTTAACTTGTTCAGGAAGAAAATGACTACAAAGAAAACTAGAAATCTTAAAAGAATACAGTACCTGTAACCAAACAACTGGTAAACATACAACTACAAAAACACTACTTCTATACAAAGACTGAAAAATTCACTTATGTTAATGTGACACCTGAAATGCAAACGAAGTTTAAAACATAACCCAAGGAAAAATATTTGTCAAAGCAAATGGCAATATCTTTTATCTGCCTAACAAAAATTATTTGAAAATAATCTATTTGGTTATTTCACGAAATAGCCAAAATTTAACATACTGAATTTAGCATGAAAATTTTTACTAGAAGAAAGCAGTATTCCCTTTGTTTACTGTTTATTTCTAATAATACTTTAAAATGAGGTATCACTTTGTAATGCATACGTATTTCAAATAAAAAAACACAAAGGTATAGACTAAGATATTTTACTCCTACTGCTGCTCAAATCTTACCTGTTCTCTCTCAATGTCAACATTTATTCAATATTTTTGTCTACTGTTTTTGCAAATACAGGAAAATACATGTGTATATTTTTATATCCTCCTTTTCTTATACAATAGTATGTATACTATATACTGTTCTGCAGCTTATAAACCAGGATCTCATTAGAGAATAAGTATTTGGCAAAACTCATTTCAATATACATTTTTTGGGGGGCTTAAGCATAACTGTAAAGAAAAAACCAGAAATCTGAGGAACAGAATATAAGCTCACGTTTCATAAAATAATAAAATAAAATAAATGACAAAGATTAAGAACAAGAAATTCTGCTATATATTTTAAAGAATGCTAAGAAACACTGACATTGAAAGACCTTAGTCTAAAATCACAGTCACCTTATGATCAAAGTAGGTAGGCAAAGAGGTCAGGTTGGACCTGCCATCATGCTAGGAATCTCTTCTACTTAAATACTTATATGCTATATACTTATCCACTTCTAACCTATATATTCTTCTCTCTCTGCTTTGAATTTAAACTTCTGGTGAGTTGTTCTCCCTATGTCCTCCAAGAACTCTTGTAACACCTATGACCCAAGTCCCTCCACAGTTTACTTCCTTCTTAGTGGTTCAAAGGGAAAAGATAAAGAAAAGGTTCCCTAAGGTAGAAAAGAACAAATGTTACTACTGCTCCTTCCAGCTTCAGAACCAATACTGATGAGCAAAAGAAAAAGAAAAGAAAGGAAAGAAAAAGGACAAAAATCACTAAGGAGTAGAAGGAAACCATGAAAATGGCATATGTTTCTAGTAATTGCACAAACGACTAACTCAATCACTTACTTGGCTAACATTTTGGTGTGAGTATTGATGACATTCAAGGCTTCCTTGAAACTTCCATTCTGGATAAGGCATACCACTTTACAGTGTAGGGCAGTTACATCATCCTTATTGATTTGCAGTACTAGAAAATAATTTTAGGAAAGTATTTTTATAACCATTCCCTGTTTACATTTTTTTTTTTTTTTTTTTTACAAACACACTTTATCTAGATGACATTATTTCTAAAACACTAAAAATTTCCCTTTTCACCTGAGATGACCAAAGAAGTACAAGGAAGGACCCAGGCGGCCATGCTTCAATGCTGAACAGCTGTTAGTGTCAAAAGACCAGGATCACGTGCTCCAGGAACTACAGGAATCCGATTCTAAGAATCAAAGAAATTTCTACCAATTAAGAAAATACCTATTGGAGAACAAACTGACAGTCCTTGATGATTAAATAATTCCTGCAAAGTTCTTACCACTCTGCTAATGAGTAGTGTAAGCTGCAGACCTAGTCAAAGTCTAAAGTTAATTTAAAGCAAGTAGTCAAATAATTCTAATTAACAGTTACTCTCTTCAATGTCTGATATCACCAAAAATGCACTTACTAGCACAATCACTTATTTTCATATTAATCCAGAAAAAGTTTGTTGAAATTTGTTGCACAGTTTTACATGTTACTGACATACCTTGTATGCCACTAAATCTTCTTTAAATAGCCAACCCTTGTTCTGGTAATAACATTTCCAACAAATAAAGGTTGCAGTTTGCCTACAGAAGAATTTAGCATGGTACTGAGCACTAGAAAGCATGGCCACATTACCCGTATGTAGTAAAGGCTAAAAGAAAATAATGAGTGAACCTCACACGGAAAGCAATTTACTCGAAATTATTAGTTATGGATCAAAACTGGCTAATTTTTTCTTCTTGCATTATTTAAATGTTAGTGCTTTACACTTGCATATATTTTCATACATTTTTCTGTCTAATGCATTTCAGAGATTTTATCTGTGGGAAAGACAGGCCTGAAATTCGGAGCCAGTCTTCGCCTCTCCTCTGAATCTGGATAGCGCTCACCTCGTCAGCACCAACTTTTAAATTACGTGTCCCAGGCAGGTCCCCTACCCCAAATCGAAACCTGGTCCCTTTTAGGCCCAACAGAACAAGCTCACTCAGCAATACAGTCTTGATCGCTTGCTAAAAATAACAGGCAATGTAGAATGTTTGCAAAATAAGGCGTGAAAACATAAACGAGAAAATCATTTGGAAGAGGCGCCGAGGGCTGCGGTCTCTTTAAATCCCTCCCTCGTTTCCCCCAGGGGTTAAAGGGGGAAGTACACGTGGCTCTAAGAACTCAGAACTCAGGTCCCGCCGGGAGGAGCCGAGGGGCTGCGACCCACTCCTGCCCGGAGGTCCGGACCAAGCTGTGGGCGGTGGGGGTCTTCCCACCCCAAGTCTCCGCCCAGGTGGTCGTAGGCGCCGGAAGAAGGCCGCGTCCTCCCGCCCGCCCGGACCCGCCCTGACGCCAGCAGCAACACTTACTCTTGTTGATGGTCTTGAGAGCGCGCGTGAAGTCGCCGTTCTGGCCATAACGGTTCACTTCACTCCAGAGCGCAGGCACCGAAACCCCCCCGCTGCCGCCGCTCGCCATCTTGGAGGAGCTGCGGGGAGGGGCCGCGCGACCTCTGCCCCGGAAGAGGACTTTCAGGATGGCCAAGCGGAGGAGGGAGCCAGTTAGTGGTTGCTAAGTGTTTCGGCGTCGGAAGCTACTTTAACCCTGAGCCGACGTCAGACACTAAGTTCTTCCGCACTCTTAGCTAGCCGCTAAGTCCGTAGATACAGTCGGTTTTCCTTGCCTGAAGCCAGTCTGGAGGATAAAGAGGCCTGGGATTTGAAGAGGGAGTTCACCTGTTAGTTTCGGCTCAGAGCAGCGTGCGCTTTCCGGGGCGACCGCTGCAGGCGGGTCCCGCGAGGCGGAGCTGGGCTACTGTCTTTGAAAGATAAAAGATCTGCGGGGGCGGTTATGGAAGTCCTGCTGGACACGTTAGGGGAGTCACTTAGAAGTTGGGAGGAAAGAGGGAGAGGCAGGTGGCGAATTCTAAGGGATTTTGAATTTGAAATGGATAATAAAAGATGACTAGGAAAACCTGGATTTGATTCAGGGCAATTATGTCAGATGCGAACTGGAAAGACAGGAATCTTGTCGGGCTTCTATGCAGCAGTCCTTGGCAATTAGGCCAGAAGGGTGATGAGAATGTTCAGTTCCTGACTCAGACTCACTAAATACCTGCCTGTGAACAAGGGTCTTAACTTGGAGTCCTAGTTTCTTCGACTTTAAAGATTGGGGTAATATGTAATTGGGGATAAAAGAAAATGCATGCATCCTGCCGTAGTAAGCACTCCAGTCACACAAAAACATGGGTGGGGGGGTGGGGGGGGTTTGGGTTTTCCTAAGACTTTAAATTTCAAGATGTGTTTGAATGTCGGTACAGACTACCTATTGAGTACTCTTGAGAACTACTGGGCAGAATCATAACTTGCAGTAATCCTACCATCTGCCACTCCCCTTTTTACCTAGCTAACTCCTTTTAGTTCTTCACTGTATTATGAAGTCCCACGAGGCCGAGTACCATACTTACCTTCTCACTGCAGTATCCCTCCTGTCTAGCACACTGCCTGTCACAGTTATAGTTTACTTTTTTAATGGAATACATTTTCTTACTACTCAACCCAAATCTGTAAATTCATTGAAGAAATTATGTCCAGTTCACAAATATGTCCTATGGTAAGATGTGCCTGAAATATTTCATATATAGTACAATGCAGAACTAGCTCAGAGTATGATCTCTAATAGTATAAAACTCATGGGGAAAGCTGTGGACTTTCATTGGTGGAGATGGCACAACTTTCAAACCAATTATGCCTAGATTTTAGATGACATTTCTTATACCCCAAATTATGTTTTCCTGAGAAAAGGTTTTATAGCTTCCATCGGATTCTCCAAAGCATTTTTTTTTTTTTTTTTTTTTTAAAGTAAAGGTACAGGCAGGGATGAGGGCGAGTAGCTAGGCAGGAAGAGTGAGGAGGAAGCAACATCTTTCTTTTTCAGTTGCTCACACTAGTTGCTTGTCCCTGGACCCAGGACTTGGAATCCAGGGGTATGTAGCCTGAGCTCCTTTGGAGGCAATCTACTTAACCACTGCTCCATTAGGGCATGCCTCTCCAAAAGTATATCAACACCCCGCCCCTGCCCCCCACACCCTTCAAGTTAAGATCCTCTGCTTTAGTACTTCTAACTTTTCAGAACATCAACTTTAAAGGATTCAAATTTAGTTTCTGTACCAGCTGGAACCCATATTATTCTTTATAGCTGCTAGAACTTTCTCAGAATTCCTCTACAATAAAGTCCTGTTTCTGTTTCTTGTCATTTTAATGGGGTTTTGTGGCAGAGGATAGAAACATGGATCTAATCTGCCATTTTGGAAACAAGTCTCACTAACCAGAAGTGATCTTTTAAAGTATATTACCTGATGCCACTTTCCTGCCCTCAGGATAAAACCAAACTACAAGTGTAGCATATAAGATCCTTAATTGTCTTAATTGTCTGTCTTCTCTCCCAACTCACCTTGTTTCTTAGCTCTTTTGTTTCTTAGTACCTACTCACCTTGAATGTATTTTTTTTTTTTTTTTTTAGGGAGAGAAAGGAAGAGGAAGAGGCATTTTAAGGAAGGAAATGGAGGAAAACATCTTTAGTTGTCCATCTTGTTTTTCATTCTGACTGCCTGAGCCACAAGGGTACATTTTTTTTCTTGTCTTTAAAGGAAAGGTACAGGAAGGCAAATAGGCAGGTAGGCAGGGAGAGGAGGAAGTAACTTTATTTTTTCATTTTAATTGTTCACACTGGTCATTTCTCCCCAGACCCTGGACTCAAACCAGGGTTATGTGGCCTATGCTCCTTCAGAGATGACTGTCCTACAAGCTGTTTGATCAGGGCAGGCCTTTTATTTTTCTTAATAAAGATACAGAGAGGAATGAAGGCAAATAGGCAGGCAGGCAGGCAGGCAGGCAGGAAGAGAGGGGGAAGCAATTTTTTTTAAACTTGGTGGTTTCTACCCCCTCCCAAAATGTGAACCCAGGTCCTTGGGATGTACATGGGCTGTGTTTAGCTATTCCACCAGGGCTTACCTACCCTTGCATACTTCTCTAATACTGTATAGTTACATGCTGCCATACTTCTGGTAATTTGTACATGTTCATTTGACAAATACTGGATGCCATGTATACCAGTTGCTTGGAATACAATTAACAAAAAACAATCCAAGCATATTTTTGTGGTTTAGCAGTTAAGTCTGCTGCCTCCAGCTGGCACAGTCCATATACATCCCAAGGACCCATGTCGGTGTCCAAGAATAACAAAGATAAACTAAATAAAATAAATCCTTTCTTCCTGCCTGCCTACTTGCCTCATTCCTCACTATGCTACCTTTTTTTTTTTCAAATCCAGTGCACTCATGGAATTTACTTTGTTTTGCTGGGAAACAGACAAAATATGTATTGTTTGGTAGCAATAAATTCTATGAGGAAAGGTTTAAGAGAAAGTGAGGAGTGTAGAGGCCCTCCTTTTTACTCACAACACACAGCTGTTTAGATATCCTCCTTCTTTGTATATTCAGAACACCCTATATTTATCAAATATTAAGACAATGTAGTGTTTTGAATTGTATGTCCTGGAAAGACTCCAGGTCTTTCCTCAGTGAGGGCAGCAATTGTCTCCAGTTCATTGTTGCGTTCTCAAGGCTTTGTACATAGCAGGTACTCAAAAATTTATTTTCTACTAGTGTATTTTGCCATTTATAATTTCTAAAAAACATCCACATACAGTATTAAACTTGGTGGTTTCTACCCCCTCCCAAAATGTGAACCCAGGTCCTTGGGATGTACATGGGCTGTGTTCAGCTATTCCACCAGGGCTTATAATTTTATCCACTTTGATAGGCAGAAAAAATATTTAGCTTCACTTTACAAGTGAGAATTGAGCTCAATGAGTCTTGGCAAAAACAGTGACAGCAAAAGAAACAAAGTAAAACTAAACAACTGGGATTAAATCAAACTGAAAAATTTATGCACAGCAAAAGAAACCCAGCAATAAAAAAGATAACCCACAGAACTGGAGAAGATATTCACACATCAGATAAAAAAGCTTAATCTCTAAAATGTTCAAAGGGCTCATACCTCAAAAACAAAATAAGCAAATGACTCACTCAAAAACTGGGCAAAAGAACTGAATAGAGAAATCTATCTAAAGACACAGGTGGCTGATAGCTGAAAAAATGTTCTACATCACTCATTACAGAAATGCAAATAAAAACTACAATGAGATACCATCTTTCATACAAGTGAGAATGACCTATACAGAAAAGACTGGAAATAGGTGCCCAGAGCAGGTCTGGAGACTCCTCAAAGATACGTGATCAGCAAACCCACTCGTAGGCACATACCTAGATGATATAAAATCCCGAATCAGGAGAAACAACTGTGCTCCTGTATTCATAGTGGCACAATTCACCAGAGTTAAGACATGACAACTTAAAATGTACATCCACAAATTACTAAAGAAGCTATTGAACATATACTCAATGGAATTCTATGCGGCTATTAAAAAAATGAAATGGTACACTTTGAAACAATATAGATGGAACTGCAAGGGATCATGTTGAGTGAAGAAGTCAGGAAGAAATAAAAAAGGATGGTTTCACTCATGTGAAATATAATGAAACATGAACATAGAAATCCCAACAAAAATTGCAGGACTCAGGACTGGTTATAGTAGTGAAGCGGGGATGAGGGGAAAAGGTGGCTGTAAGACAATGGAACTCTGTTGGTGGATGTGGTGTGGAATATAGACAGAAATGCAACTGCAGTATCCTAAAAGGAACTTAGCTTTGCGAACCAAAGAAAATAATAAATGCTTCTTGCAGGCATACTGGACTGAGGATAGAATAGTAAAAACCCATTTCCCTATCTATGTTCATAGTAGCATCATTCATGTCTTTCAATGGACGGATAAGCAAGATATGGTATATACAACAGGATATTACTCAACTATGGAAAGCAATGCAATGCTGTACCAGACTGCAAAACAGATGAACCTTCAAAACATTATGCTGAAAGAAACCAGACAAAAAAGGTCACAATATGATTACACTTACATTAAATATCCAGAGTAGGTAAATTTATAGACAGAACCGAGATTGATGGGTGCGCCAGGAGCTGGAAGGCGGTTTAGGCAGTGACTACATTAGGGTATAGAATTTTCTTTTAAATGATGAAAATGTTTTGAAATTAGATACAAATGATGGTTTTACAACAATGTGAATGCACTAAATGCCAGTGAATTGTACACTTTAAAATGATTAATTTTATATGAATTTCACCTCAGTAAAATAAAACAAGTTTTATGAGGTGGGAGCCGTGTCTCCATTCAGTGCTGCTTTCCTAGGGCCTAGAATGGAACTAGGCAAAACACCTATTTTGAAAATGGATGAATGAATAAAGCATTATACAAGAACTTAATCTTTGTCTTTTATCCACAGTTTTTAAATTTCAGAAGGCATTACAGTAACAGCAATTCCAAGCATGTCTTTATGATATAAAGTTTAAATACCATATTACGTGGACATAATTTTTCTTTCTTTTTATGTTTAGCTGTAAGCCGAGAAACACATTAAAACCCAAAGACGGCAAAGAATGCATCTAAGTTTGTGTAAGTTTTTATTACAGTTGATATAATTTCAAATATTTACTCTAGCACTGATGAACTATACTAGAGGATATATGTACTCTAAGAAATTAATAATGAAATTGATAATGATCACTGATAATGGTAATAGTACCATCCACCAACCTAAATTGACACTTTTCATTTACTGCACAGAAATAGGTCAATGCTATATAGAAATCACAAAGTTTAAGTTTTTTTTTAATGTTAAAATCTTTTTTTGTTGTTCTTATGAATTAGTAAAACTTAAGCAGTAATTTTTAAGATTCCCCCATCTCTGGCAGGCAAGCAGGCATAGCACATCAAAGCATAAAACTGTGGGAGAAAAACAGTGTATATTTTTATTTTCTTCCCACTTGGGGTTTATAATCATAACTACTAGTAGCCAGTACAGCTAGAGGTGATTAGTTTCAAGGGGAGAGTCAGGATGAAGCTCAAGTAATGAATACAATCTTTTAAAGGAGAGGTGCAGGGAGGAATGAAGGCGAGTAGGCAGGCAGAGAGAGGAGGAAGCAGCATGTATTTTATTTAGTTGTTCCTTGGTTGTTCGCTCCAGCCCCAGATCACAAACTTTGGGATGTATGTGGACTAGGCTGGCCAGAGGCTGGAGACTTAAACAACCAGGACAGGCCAATGAATAGATTTTAATAAAAGAGATTAGGCCATTCTAAGAATAATACAATTAATGGCAGTCCATTAATGAGGAAAGCAAGTTCCCTTGACAGGTTACATTAGTGAATCTAAACCTATAGACTACGCATAGGTTTCAAGTGAACCCAAGAACTAATGGAATTTGGTAGTAAATTTTGTGTGCAATTATCTGAGCAGGACAAGAGTTATTTTCAATGGGATCTGTTACAAGAGATTTTAACAGTTTATGCTGTAGCCCTTGGACAATCAACATCATTGTGACTGGGTTTAAAATGAGGACTCTAGATTATGCTAATAATGCAGAATTTGACCCCTACTTGAGGCTATTGTACAGATAATAAGTAATCAGGGTAAATTTAAGAATTGGTAGATACCCCCTTGTACCTCAGGGCGCTGAGATGGCTGAGGTGTGGCCATGTAAAGCCCAAGGACTTGGGTTCCCAAGGGGTGGAGGGAGATGGGTTACCCAAAACAAATGCTTGTCTTCCTTTCTTAAGAAAAATTAAAGATGTGGTCATGAGTTAGATGACAGAGAAAAACATTAAGAATGAATCAAGTTTGCGAGTATAACCAAAATTATAATACTAGTGGAAAACAAATTAAGATTTGAACATTCAAAGAAAAGGAGAGTTGAAATTACAAGTTTAGAGACACTGTTGGGCATCAATAACACTAGTTTTAGCTGAAGAAGATATGATCACCTAACCCAGTACTTGCAAACAATGATTCAATAGTAGGAATCATTAACACTTAAGGGGAACGAGTAATATAAATGATCAAGACTGAGGGTGGTCTACCTTGGTGTCTAGCCCAAGAAAGGTGTGGTTAGGTCAATCAATCATACTGTACAGAGATTGAGTGAAATAACTGACAGAGATGCCGGTTTGTTAAAGATTAGCACGGAGGTTAAAAAAAGTAGATGGCATAGGCTAGAGGCAAGGCTATTTTTAAGATCTCATCTACACAAATATCTATGATGAGGAGTGAACCTGCATATCTAAAGCTTAAATGGTTTTTAAATCAAAGTTACCTCAGAAGGAAAAAAAAGGAAAAATATCTCACCTGTTCTTAACAGTTTTAAGGACACACACTTTTCATAAAAACAATGATTACCACCTTTTCATAAAAAAAAAAAAATTTACATTTAAGTTAAAGAGGTTTATGGATACTTTTTTTTTCCTGTGGGGAAATTCTGACACCCATCAGAAGTTCTCAAGAGTTTCCTTTCTATGGCTTCCAAGGTGCCCCTTCACTTTTTTCCTGTTTTCCCTACTCCCAGCCCCAATCTCAACTTAACTGCTTGACTGTATACTTGTTAGACTGCAAAATAAAAAAATCAAGTCAGAGAACAGATTTAGAGGTAAATACACATCATTTTCTGAGATAATGAATCAAATAAAAAACCATGCCCTCAGACTTTCGTAAAGGTCATATAAAAGAAGACTACACTGCTCTTAAACATCCTTTCTACAATACAACCATTTAAATTTTCTAAAGTGTATGGGTTGAATCATACAAAGTAGTAACGTTAGAGTTCCATAGTAGAACATTAGAATTTAAGAAATATATTTGATTATGTCATCTAACACTGACCATACAGATAGTATGGATTAATGTTCAAAGTCCTTATAGTAATTTCACTATTTATTAATAAGTATGCACATATAGTCTAATTTATGGTGCTAGAGAAGCATTTTTTCACTAATTTTTTTTTTCTGGTTGGTTAAAAATTATCTTTTCCTGCAGCTAAATTAGACATTTTAGTTTTCTCCTTAAAAAAAAACCAAAAAACGATGATATTCTTTTATAAATTGCTCTCTCTGATTTTCTTGTCAGCCAGCTTCAAGGAAATCCATGTGTTTAATATACTTGCTTGCAGTTTGGCCCATACCAAATGGTTGTTTAATCCAAATATCTGAGCAGCAAACTGAGCTGATCCTTCTGGTGAGAGTATAGTTGAACAGCCAAGACCTATTGGTTTAGAAAAAGAGAAAATCCCACTATCAATTACTAATGAAAATACCACTTAGCAAACAAGTTTATACTCGAGAAGTACTAGTAATCACAAACAATAAAAAGCTACTGAATTACCCATATCAAAAGTTGCACCTGTGGAAGCAGTTTCCATCTTTATGGTTGAAGTGGTCAAGTGGTTAGAGGGTAAGCAATACCATCTGCTCTGAACATGCATTTTACATATACACATCTCTCACTTTTCTCACTGAATTCACTTGCAAAGAAACTCACCTTTTTCAAATTTCTTTTCACACACTATCCCTTTAAATTCCTGATAAAAGGAAATGGAAGTAATATAAGATGTATTAATTGCTTTGATGACTTTCTAGCTACTCCTTTTGTGTCTTAAACTATTCTGACATTTTTTAGGCAGTAAAAAGTGAAATCCAAAGAACTTCAAGATGTCAGGTTATAAATGAATTCATTATTAATAAAATCTAAAAAAGTGGAGTAAGAACATAACTTCCTTAGGGGCCATCTTAGACAGTTTCTTGAGGTGATACTATTCTGTTCATGTCAGGAGAGTCAAGGACTAGTAGCTTATAGATACAAAAGCTCCATCACCCCAATGTCCTTAGTATTTATCAGGCTCTTTAACTTCCACCATCCCCAACAAGAAGAGACTAAAGAAGAAACCACAAGTTCAACTTATTAATTTATACTACTAAGTTATGTGGCTCTACCTCTTACTAGGGGTTATTAATCAAGGCTCTTCACGTTAACGTTAGTGTCCTTATTTGTAAAGTAGCAATGGTAACTAGTAGCTACCCTAGCTAAGAGGATTCAATGAGTTAATACGCAATGCCTGCAATAGTGCTGACACATGCTAAGTACTCATTAAATGTTAACCATTATTAGTAGTCTAATTGAGTATTTCAATGAGTAATTGAAATAACTGTGCCTACTGCCCAGTACTTCCTTTCTGTTAGCAGGACTGCTTAATTAGTAAAAAATTATCTAACGAACATACCATAATAAAAATGGAGTTGTTGGGATTTAACAAAAGCCACCATGAACATAGGGGATTAAGTTTACACAGCTCTGGCTTCCAGAGAACACTAGTAGCCGGGTTTATGCCTCCAGCCAGGAGACTAGGATTTAGAAACATCCTGTGTTTAAGTCTAGTCAACACATGAGAAAAGATGAAAAAAGAATGTGAGGGGTCATTCAAAGAATAACTCTACCACATAATACAAAGTGGAGTCAACTTTTGACAAGCCCCATCCAATTGCAGAGAATTTCCAATTGGCTTTTTACAGTGTTCAACTCTTAAACAAGAGCAAACCGCCAAGGATCACCAGCCAGCTGAGGGAAGGAACTAATGTGAAATAAACCATAAAATGTCAGAGGTCAAAGATAATATTAAAAAGATAAAATAAAAGGGTTAAATAATATTGAAAAGATTAAAGGGTGGCAGGGGGTGGTGGTGGTGGATGGGGAGTGTGATGGTACAGAGAACAAAAGCAAACTTCCAAAAATTGAAATACGCTACAGAAGGGTTAAGCATGTGACGCTGAAGAAGTATTCTAGAAAGTATAGCAAAAGAAAACAAATAAATGTAGTCCAATTTTGAATAATAAAATCCATAAATTACAGAAGAAAATGAAGGGGGAAGAAAATTAATTCAAGGAAATTTCTTAGAAATAAAGAACTAAGTTCTAGATTAAAAACAGCCTCTGAAAGTCCAGCATGGAAACAGACTTACCAAGACACAACTTTGAGAAATTTAAGAAGGGCTAGATAAAAGATGTTAAGTTTCTAGAAACAAATAAAACCATAAAAATCAGAATCAGATGACCGGAAAGGCAATGCGTGCCTTAGTGGAGTAGTGGTTGGGTCCTCTGTCTCCAGTGGAAAGCACAGTCCATATACAACCCAAGGCCCAGGGTTTGTAGCCTGGTGCTATGGGGAATAACCAAGAGGAAAAACTAAATAAAAAAAGAAAGTGAAGACTCAGGAGTTCTCAACTTGCAACTAGAAGACAATTGAGTAATGCCATCAAAATCTGGATGAAAGCAATTTTCAACCTAGCATTCTATTCCTAAATTAGCTAGTGTGTGGCTATAATAATGTTTTAGATACAAGAGGTTTCAGAAAGTTTACCTTTTTTTATCTTTTTCTCAGAAAGTTCAGAAGAATGTTACCCAACAAAAGAAGTAGTAAACCATGAAAGAGGACAATATGGGACCTAGGACACAGGATATCCAATAAGAAGGGCAAACTGAATGTCCAGGATGAAGCGAAACAGAGAGCCCTTTAGATAACAGGACAGTTCATATCGGAGCAGGTAGGAAGGCTCAAATACTTACTGTACTATCTACATATCCAGAGTGGATTTATACCACCATAAGGAAAGTTTAGGTTTTAAATAATAAACCAATTCTTACAGAAATAATATTCTTAAGACCTGCAGATCAGATCATTAACTTGTATTACAATGACTCTGGAACAATAGTGTTTATTCTTTGAGACTCTGTTAAAACTCCTGTGTTATTTATCCTGGTAGCTAATTTTAAAAATAAAATCTCTTTTTCTTACAGAAGGATTATTATCATTTACTGTTGATACCAAGAATAATACCTTCTGGGGAAAAAAATAAAAACAAAATGTTAACTTGATTGAACTACAGATCTCACCACCAAGTTCACAGAAAATATAGGGGTGCAATAAAACAACATCTAGAAATGTAATCAAATAAAAATGTGATAAATTCTGTAAGATAAATTGAAAGGGGAAAAAGGAGGATTAAGAGACTTAAGAGAGCAACTAAATGCAAAACAAGGGCTGTACTGGAGCCGAATTTGAATAAATTAACTCTACAACAAATCATTATTGGAAAAACTTGACACTAATTGGAAATTATAGAAGTCAAAGGAAGAACCATTCATTTCTTAGGTGTGAATATATTATTATGATTATAATTTAAAAAAAAAGTGTGTCCTAGAACGCATCCTTGTGACTCAGGTGACTGAGACACTGGTGTGTGTATCACATACAGACCAAGGACCCTGGTTCAAAACTTGGAACCAGGTTAAAACACAAAATGAACAACTAAATAAATAAGATGCTTCTTCCTCCTCTCTCAAAAACAAAAACAAACGAGATGCTTTAAAAGTCTTAAGATCTACTTTAAAACATTAACATGAATGAAGCTGGAATTGGTATATGAAATTTCATTAGGTTATTTTCTCTTTTCTGGACTATACTGTGCATGTTGGACCTTTATTTTTTAAAAGACAGGTGCAGGCAGGAGTGAAAGTGAGTGGAGAGGTAGGCAGGGAGAGAGGGGAGGAAGAAACCTCTTTATTTTCAGTTGTTCACACTGTTTGCTTCCCCTTGGGCCTGGGACTTGAACCTATGGGTATGTGGCTTGTGATTGACCCAACTGATGATCCATGAGGGCATGCCTGACTCTGAATATCTGAAAAAAATTCAGTATCTTACCACTCGGTAGTCGAAGAGAAGACCAAATATCCTGAGCTCCCCAGTCTGGAGTGAGAGGAGGACAGCTGATAACAGGATATGCAGTGTTACCAGACATCACTGGTCCTAAACCATTGCTTCTGCCTGCCACGGCCACAAACACAGTAGGAACACCATCCCCTAGGGAAATCACAAGTTTATAATTATGCTAAACTTTAAAAAAAATTTAAAGGCAGGTTTAAAAAATGATCTAAGTGTTATAACTCATTTGAGTTCTTTAAGTCTCCCAACAAAGCATAAATAAGACACTATTATTACACATATATTCAAAACACAAAGTTCACCTCACCACTTACTGTATGTCAAGTAATGAAATACCAAGAATAGGTTTGGCTAACTTTGAGATCTATAGTGTAAAGGAGGCTTTTAGAGTGTAAGTGAGGAAATGACTCAAACACCTCTTTTACTACAGCTGCTAGGTTCAATGAAATGAAGAACACCCAAACCAATGACTGTCCTTATGTCCTTCAACCAACAGTGTATAAGGAGACCCAATTAGTAGGTTTAGGGTACTTCCTAAAACAAGAGTGGAATGCAAATTCAATAATATAGTATCCAAGTATTTAAGACTCATCAAATATATTTCAACATCTCTTTAAACATTTAGTTCTTTGACATATTTACAAATGATTCCTGTTTCCTATAGCAGAGACCCTAACCTGGAATATACAATTTTAGGTATTTGCATTTTTCTGTAAGAGTTTTGACTTATATTAGCTTGTAAAAAAGGTGAGACCTCCCTCCTTAACCCTGACCTATTATAAACCTGTTATAACTACACATCTGTAGCATTAACTTTTAGAAAAAATACTATACTCGATCAACACTTTTTTATAGTTGAGAAACTTAGGGTCGTGTGTCCAGGACTCCAGATAAATACTATTTCATCAAGACATTTCTTTGATATACTACATTCTGAAGTTATTCCTTAACATCATGGTTTGACTCCAAGGAAAAGCTGGACATTAGAGATACCTGAGAGGAATCTGCTGCTTTAACTACAGGCTCCCATAATTGGAACATACTAGAAACAATGCTTGATAGGAATCTTACTAGGTAAAAAGTAATTCTCGTCTTCAATTTTTCTTCCATGTTTATATTTAACTCATTCTCCCTGATCCACATTCTTTTTTATAAATTCCTAAAGCACCTTAAACTCTTTAGAGGATATGAAAGCCAGGAATATCACATCCTTTCCCTTGAAAATGTGGCAAAGTTCTTTTCAGCATGACTAAACATAAATTTTTAAGAGGCAAAATCAGGGAACTTCTTGAAATGCTCCAGTTACTCAACATTTACCTTCATACTCAGCTTTAATCCTCAGAGTTTCATCTGGTCCTTTATGGGCAGATGTTACTCGAAGTTCACATGGAATGCCAAAATTTCCACAAGCCTTCCTGATTTTTTCACAGTGACCAAGATCAGAAGTTGAGCCCATCAACACCACAACCCTGCACTGACTTTCTGGCTTCAGAAGCAACTGGAAAAACATGGAAAACGTAGAAGGCAAGGGAAAAAAATTATATAAGAGACTGTGAGAATAGTCAGTGTACGGTTAAGAGTTTACTGAAAAAAATCTAGATTGAATATTTTAACAAAAAAATGAGATAACAAAAATCAGTGTGTTTTATGGTAACGTCTATATATAAAGGAAAATGGTCTTTAAAAGTTTTATCTAAAGAAAAAAACAAAGAGTAAGACTTAATCAAATTATGTCTGCTATTCTAATAACAAGAAAATACTCAACTATTCTTATAGGAAAGTCATTTAAAATATTTCATCCAAAGATTTTTAGTACATTCTATTTAATGGAAGTTTTAAGGCATAATCAGTCAAAATAGAAGTTATGCTATAATTCTTTTTAAGTTAGTTGCTAGGAATTAAAAATGTTTTATTTCCACAGAAATAATGTTCTAAAAGTTGGCTTTGATCCTTGAATAAATACCAACCCCTTTCATTTCCATGGAATTACAGTTAATAATACCCAAAATATGAAGTGACATTTTAATGTCACAAGTTTCAATTCTATACTCTTGTAAGTAGCAGTGGAAAGGTGAGGAGGAAATATAAGGCTTCTCTTGCAAAAAAATAAAAAAGAGATAAGGATTCCAGGTTTCCTCAACAGGATTTGAAAGGAGTATACTAGTCAGCTAGATAGTACCCTATGAAGGATAAATCAGTTAGTATATTTCTTAAAAGCGCCTCTTTCTTTAAAACCATGAAAAAAAACAAAAAGCACCGAATTATTGTTTTCTTTTCCATTTTAATGCAAGATTTTCTTAAGAAGAAAAACATAACACAGGATGGATTTTCTACAAAGGCTTACCTCTACTCTTTCTGCAACCCACTCAAAATTTCTCTTTACCATCTGGAGCCCTTCAGGAGTTACTTCCTTGAGGTCACGATATGACTAGAAAATAAGATAAAGTTTAGAATACAAGTATTAACAATATTTTTGCTATCTGAAATTGTTTGGTTTTTAAGTTTTACATAAAGGTTATAGAGCTTGCATATAGCAAGGGCTCTATCTGAAAATGTATCTGTATCTAGAAATTCAACTCGAGTCAGACTAGAGAAGGTTTAAGAAGGTGAAGCATTCTTTTATTTTTTATGCTGGGTTAAGTGCTTTCTACACTAATAACTACAAAAAACTGCCATAACACTTCTTAAATATTAAATATGAAGAGGGGCTTGCCCTAGTTTTTCCATAGGAAAGAGCAGAAATGGAACCTAGTAAGATCCAGAAGAATTAGAATAGAGTTCCAGATCTGTCATTTATTCTTATAGCTCTGAAGACTCTATTCTCTCAGTCTGAGTTTTCAATTAGGCAAATATGAATACTACTTGCCCTAAGTCTAATAAAATAATAAATGAAAAATATGTTCTGTAAATATAAAATATTATCCCTACCTTCCACCCCAGAATACAGGAAATTAATATTTATCTTAAAAAAATCATCAATAACTCAGATTAATAAAAGGAAAAAATTAACTCCTTTTCTTTTCCTCCCATCTTTCCTTTCCCTTCTATCCTAGTTTGACCTTGCAAAGAACTAAAAAACCTGAAGCAGGTTTACCTGTTTGTCTTTCTGTTGGCTTCGATCTCCCGATGGCCAAAGTCTCCAGGAATCATTGTCAATAACATCAGCAAGAATAATTTCTTTGCTGGTGACATCAACACCAAATTCAATCTAGAAATGGTACATCATCAAAGTTCTGCTTTAATTTCATCAAATGAAAAGACATTCCTCAGGTGAAATCTCTGATTTCAAATTACCATTTTGTTTGTACCTTCATATCAACGAGTGTACAGTTCTGAGGTAACCAGGATTTCTCCAAGATTTCAAAAACAGCCTGTGTAGCATGACGCATGATAGCTACTTCGGTTTGGCCTATAACAAGCCCAGCAAAACAAAAATTTGCAGCAATTAGCTGTTCCTCAGACCACTGTGGATCATTATTGGCATCATCCTGAAAATAAGCATAGATATATAATTGATCTAAATGTTTTGAACATTTCAGATAAGTTCATTTATTTAAATTCATCTACTTTCATTAGCTACTTTAAAACTCTTTGCTGTAGATCACAAAGTATTTGAAAGAACTTGCCCTTTCAGCAAAAGTATTTAATTACAAGTCTATGATTTAATTTTTTTCCTTATTCACAGTCAATAGAGGAAGATCAAAATATTATTTTAATGCATCAAATTTTTCCAAAACATAGTTTCTATAATCTCTTGACTCTATTCTTGGTATATAAGACTATGTTATTTGATAATTCAAGACACTTTACACAAAGTCAGTCTCCCAATTCTACATGATTTTTTATGAGTTTTGACTTATGTAATTGTAAACATAATAGAAACACTTTAAGCTCTGTAGCTTGCTGTTAAAAGCACAATACTGACACTGCTTCATAAGCAGAAACATGCTTAACAGTAGACAGATGGAAAAGTAGTTTCAACTAAAGTATTAATTCTAACCAGATTCCTACATCCTTTTTTTATATATTTTTGCTTTTATGAGAATTGATTATATATTTTTCTGTACCAGAATGTAAGATCACTCAAATTAGCATTCAGTTCAAACTCAACAGTAAATCAAAAAAAAAAAATTTGAATTGTGTTTTCTGTAACTGCTCACTTTAATTTTTTCATTTTGCTAGTGATCCTAATATAACACAAAGTAGTTTTTCACAGATGTTTTCTTTTAAACATCTAAGTCATCACTGCTAATGGAGTACACATTATTGACATCTTTGGAATAACTGCTGTATCAAAGACTTTAATGTTCAAATATTTTTACTTTGTAATTCTGTTAAGTTTGTTATTATAGTAAGACATAGAAGCATAAAACAATTACCTTGAAAAACATCTCCACTTTAGGTGGGTAAAACTTATACCCTTCTTTGACACCTGGATTTCTTTTGAGAAAAGAACCAGTTGCTATTCTCCTACAAACCCACTCAATTGGAATCATTTCACATTTAGATGCAATGAAAGCGGTCTCCCCATATTTTCTGGTGAAAGCAGTTTTGATACCTACATGCGAATAAAAAGTAAAAAAATAAAAAAATTAACATTTTATTTAAAAAGGTAGACCTGAGGCATAACTTTTTATGAAAAACAGAAACTGTCTAGTCAGTGCATTATCCTTAAATGCACTATCAAAAATAAACAACTGAAAATTAGAAACAGGAAAACAAAGTACTAATGTCTTATCAAAATATTAAGGAAGATTTCATTTTAATGTCACATGGCAATTATATACCAATGTCTCTACCACCCACCCATCCATTCAAAAATACTGGTATCTCCTTTGCCAATGCTTATCTAATTTTGCATAAAACATGTAACTTATCTAAGTGGCACTAAATTATCTCTACATCAGATCTGGTTTCAGGATTCTCATATTCTATGGCCCAGGAGGACAGGAGTCTAAAGTACAGACCTACAACTATCAGATACAATTTTATTTTGGATAGTCTTTTTCTCAAGGTTTGACTCGGAGGTAGCAGTAGGGACACAGTGGCCTGCTTGGCCAAGAGCAAAGTAAATATTTGTCCTTCCATACAACCACGTGGTTCAAAGCAGCTGAGATGGCTGGGGTTTGAACCATGTAAAGTCCAAGGACACAGGTATGAGACCATGGGTGGGGTGGGGGACCAAAATAAACTAGATTAAAATAAAATGTTCCTTCCTCTCTTAAAAAAAAAGTCTTTGTCCTTCATCTTTCTTCTTTATAAATTAAATTGTTATTGAAAAACTAAGATAAAAAAGCTGACTTGCATTTGGAAGGGGAGTTACTTTATGTGGTAGCCTTAACTACACTGCATCATGAACAATGATTCGGCAATTCTATTTCTATTCTAGGTATAGAGATAAAGAACTGAAAGCAAGGACCGACACTTGCATGCCAATGCTCATAAAAGCATTATTCACAATAGCCAAAAAGGGAGAAACAGGCGTTCCCTGGTGGCTTAGATGCTAAGTCTGCAGCCTGTGGCGGGTTCAGGGAACATCCATCCCAAAGACCAGGGTTCACAACTGGTGGCTGGGGGAAGCAAACAAATAAAAGCCTTTTCCTTCTCTCTTCCTACATGCCTGCATTGAAAAAAAAAAAAAAAAAAAAAAGAGGGATAGTGGGATACAACCTAAGTGTCCATCAAGATGAATGAACAGATAAAATGTACTATATAATGGATTATTTCAGAAATAAAAAGGAATGAAATTCTAATATATGCCACAACATGAATCTTGAAAACATTATGCTAAGTGAAATAAAGGACAAATATATAATTGCATTTATATGAAATATCTAAAATGGGTAAATTCATAGAAACAGAAAGTAGAATAGTGGTTACCAGAGACTGCGAGCAAGGGAGAACAGAGCTGTGTAGTACAACAAATAACTTCTGGAAATGAACAGTGATGATGGTTATACAATATTGTGAATATACTTACTGCCACTGTATTGTACACTTGAAAATGGCTGAAATGTTACATTTTAATCACAATTTTATTTACTTATTTTAAAGGAAGGGTGCAGGCAGGAATGAAGCCAAGTAGGCAGGCAGAAAGAGAGAGGTAGAAGCAGCATTTATATATTTTATTCAGTTGTTCACTTTGGTTGTTGCCCCTGGCCCTGGGTCTCAAAACGGGGACCTTGGGATGTACATGGGACTGCTCTTAGGGTGTATTACACCGCAGGCCACCAGAGGTGCCCCACTATTTCATTTTTAAAAGTATTAAGATCTACTTTATATCAAGCAATGTAACTTCATTTTCTTTTTGTTTAATCTTCATACACTTGATAAGGTATATAGTATGACCATTCACAAAACAGTTAAGAACACGGAGGCACAGTAATTATGTCAGCCAGTATAGGTAGAGCAAAGTTTCCAACTCACAGTTTGAACTCTATGGGCTGTCCAACCACTGTGCTCTAATGTCTCTCTCAGAAGTATTTTTACAGCATAGTACAAAGTATTAAAATACTATAGCATTAATTTGAATTAAAAACAGTTGTTAGAAACCTGTGGTTTAATATAATGATGCTCATCTGCAAGCTGCAATATTTCTTCTGACCTCAATCTAATCCTCTAAGATCAAATTTTATTAGGAAAGACTGGGAACTCTGACTTTATGTGTGTATGCACAGATGAGGAGAAACCCTCCACACATTTATAGAAATTCTGCTCTGCTAAGCTGTCATTTTACATGATCTCATTTGACCATACAAAAATGCTTTCAGGGAGGTATTTACATTTTACAATGGAAGGAGCAGAATGTCAAAGAAATAATTTGACGAACTGAATCATTTTACCATTTAGTAATAGTGTCTGGACTTGAAATGCACAGTTCAATTATAAAATTTATACTGTTTTTTTTCTGCATTCGCCTAGGGTTTCACCAGTAAGGTTAGACTGAAATGGGGAGAATTATGATATCCTGCATTCACAAAAACTCTGGGAAAGAATGTTAAGAGTGTAAACTTTTAATGAATGATTGGACTCATGGGGAGATAAAACTAAACACCTGCCTTCATTTTTTTTAGGTCTGTTAATCATTACTCATACTTGTTTGTTGTCTACCAAGCTTGATAGACTAGAATCCAACCTACTGCTTAAATATAATTAGTTATTTTACACAGAGAAAAACCCACCCTCATACCAAAGGGAATCAAAAGTACAGAGGTATCAGATAGCAATGATCATGTACCGGGAAAAAAAAAAAACACCTTAAGATTCAGTTTAGATGATTCATCTCTTGTTTTTAATACACGTGCTAATCTTTAAAGCAAATGTGATAGCTGCTTATGAAGAAAGAACACTCACCATTTGCTGAGATTATGAAATTTGAAACTCTTAACTAACGGTAGTGAGAAAATGTCAATGTCATGTATATTTGTACATACTGAATTAAAATAACCATGTATGCCAGTAAATTAGCCCACTTAACCCTGGGGTCACCCATGTATGAAGCCTATATAATTCTCCCCAGGTAGATTAGCAGCTACAGGACTATTAATCATAACAGTATTATTGCATCCAAAGGTAACAGTTGTCTTGGGAAAGTGAGACTCAAAAAGTTAAATTTAGATGTTTAAGTATTGAAGACCAAATGATAAATTTCATTAATTCAGGTAACAACATGTATAATACTATTTCTAAGGAAAAACTATTCTCTATACTTATTATTTGTTCAGTATTTTAATTTGCTGCTGAGTTACAACTGAAATCCTAATTTACTGATTCTCATTTGGATGCTCAGTTCCTATTCTTATTTTACCAGAAATACCTTAATTTAGAAGATAACCTAGCTTTGTTTTTTCAAAAAAGCAGTTTAAATAGACCACTGGTGGTCAACCAGAGACAGCATTAAATTTAACTATTAGCAAGTAAAAACTACATAAAGTTTAAAAGAACTCCTACTCTGGCTTCTAAAACTAATCTATTTAAGAATTTTTGAAAACTTAGGCTTTCCTTTACTCTACACTCTGCAAAATCTGGAAAATACCTCTCAAATGGTCTAGTGGGCCATGTTATGTGTTAGTTAAGTGTATCAAATACAATGGTTTAAAGATAATTTTTGCAGTACTTTATTTAGGGTGATCAACTTTCCCAGTTTTCTAAGACCCAGGATTTTGAGAATCAAAATTGGGAAAGACAGACACAATTTGGATCACCTCAAACCATTTGTCTTCAACGCCCAAAAAGTGCACTGTGTTGTGCCTTGGTGGACTGGTGGTTTGGTCAATCTCCTCCAAAGGAGCGCAGGCCACACATCCCTGGGTTGGGGGCGGGGGGGTGGAGACAACCAGTCCTGTCTCTCCCTGCCTGCTTGCCTGCTATCGCCTTCATTCCTGCCTGTACCCTTCTTTTAAAAAAAAAGTGCACTGAATAGTGCCTTATGGAATAAACAAAAACTTGGGGCTGTACTTTTCTTTCACTACTTAAAAGTGTGTGTGTATGTATATATGTATGTATATGTCAATAATTTAACAAGTCACTTTAAGCACCCTAAAAATATTCTAACATATCTGGAAAACAGAAAACATAGGAGGTTAACATTGATCAGAAAAACTTAACTGTTCTGCAAAAGAAAGTTAGTATTAGGTTGATGCGCTCTCTAGAAATCTACTCATTCATCAGGAAACTACCAAATGAAATAAAATCCTGGACTGTATTATATAGGAACTGTAAGAAGGTCTTTAAATTTATAGCAATATACTTAACTTCAATGCATAAAGGGATTTCTGATGTAGATGACAACTTAAGTTGGCAATTAAATATGTACTTTACATACTAACTTACCTATTCTGGTAGTATGCAATTAATTTGAATTACTGTTATTATTTTGTGGAAGACAGTTATACCTATCTTGATAGCAAAGAAAATTTTAAATTTCCTTTTGGGCGTGCACCTGGTGATGTAATGGTTGAGTCCATTGAATCCAGCAGAGCAGAGTACACATATCTCAAGGACACAGATTTGTGTGTATGGGTATGGGGGGGAAGGAGGACAGAATGACACAAGATGAACAACTAAATAAAAATAAAAAGAAATCAAAATGATTCTTTTCCTTTCTCCTCCTGCCTGCCTACTTGCCTTTATTCCTAACTGTGCCTTTTCTAAAAAACAAACACAAAGCAAAATAATACACCTATATCCCCCTTTGGATTTAAGACTAATGTTTATTAGAAGCTCTAAGAAACAAAAGGGCAACTGAGTATACTAGAAATAAAAATTAAATAACAGAATTAGAACTGAGATGATAAAGAACAAAGGTCTTTTCTTTTTACAGGCAAAGAACTAGAAGGCCTCAAAGTTTGAGTGTATCAAGGTAATGAGGTCTCTTATACCATAGGGAAGGAGCTCAAATCTTTAACTGGAATTTCATACTTTTCAACCAAACAGCTATTGCCTTAATCCTTGCAGGAAAACCCATTATCAAATTCCCCTTCCTTTGTTCCGAATGCCTTCTATATATAGTATCTTCTATTAACTTTGTCTTTTGAATAGTTTGTATATTGGAAATAGCCTTTATTAAATTTCAGAGTAGGGAGTGAACCTGAATATGTTTGATCTTGTCCAAATCCCTCACTCGGGGAAGAGCAAAAAAAGGTGTGGCTGGTATCTTCAAGTACTTTTCATGACTTTCAAGTGGAAGAAGGATTCAAAATTCTGTACTATCTCCAAAGGGCAAAGCAAAGATTAACTACAGAATTACAGGGAGTACATTTCAGTTCATCAGTTAGAAGTGCCTAACACCCAAATGGGATTTCCTCATGGGAAAGTTCCTTAAGACTGAACCCTAGGAATAAGAAGTTGGAGAGGGGTTAAGCACCAAATACTGCAGCAAAAAATTAAGATTCCTTTTAACAAACTAAATGATACAAATTCCAAATCAAATGTTAAAGTGATGAAAAGAATTCCTATTTTGAATTAAATTTATTTTGTGACACATCACCAAACAACTCATTGTTAATATAAACAATGTCATATCCCCAGGGAAGAGATCAGAGTGAATGTTGTGTGAGTGAATGGGAAGAGGTTGAGGGGGAAGCCACTTACCTGCTTCTTGTAACAATTGAAAAATACAACTGGTAATTTTATTTGAGATTGCTGCTTTGCCTTCCATATGATTCTTTCTAGCTGCATTTCCTGCTGTAATCTGGTCCTTGGACTGTAGGAGGACCTTTCCTGGACTCTCTAACAACTCATAGACTTCTTTTGTTTTACCTTCATAGAGTTTTTTACCAATATTCAGTACTGTGGAAACAAAATGGAAACATTAGATTTCAGTAAATTTCCTAAGGACTTAATCAACAATTTTAATAAAAACTAACTTGTCTGCATAGAACCTTATACTCTACAAAGTATTTTCAGAAGTATCACATTTGAGTCACAATTTTGTAAAGAATTAGAATTATGTAAATAATTAGAGATTAGGAAACTAAGTATCAAAAGGATGGTTATGCAGTTTGCAATCAGACAAAATTCTAAGTCTTACATCAATTCTATGCTCTTTCTGATATTAACCTGACTTTCACAGAACTGAAGTAGAACTAATTACAGTACATTAGTATTTATAAACATACAAATACACATACTTATACAATAACGAAACTTGCAAGCAGAAACATTTTCTGACCTGCTTTCTGTGTCAGAAAAAAGGAGTTTGGCTAAATAGGTTTCTTGACTTCAAGTTAATACGCAAGAGGAAAGCCCTACATTGAAGTAGCCCATTTGGAAGAACCTCTCTATTTCTTAATCCTGTTCCCCAACCCTATCTGCTGTATCATAAATCTGTTCTCTTCACTAACAGCTGTAAGAAATGGTGAGAGAGAATGAGAGAACTCAATTTTAATGCAGGTCATTAAAACCTAAAGAAAAATTGGTCCCAGTCATTAGAAAGAATGATTTAGATGAAGATCGGGCTAATAAAAATTTAAGAGTTAAAAATTTCCAAGGGGAGAATCACTTCACCTGTTCCTGCAACACTTTTTCAGTGTCCATGTGCTAGGTTACACCAGGACCTGAGATCTCATTCCTACTCTCAAAGAACCTGAGCTTGAAGTAAGCTGAAGTGAAACAAGTTGTAAATAAAATGTGAGAAATACCTATGATTATGGGATCACAGGTTCATATAAGTGGGCCATATAACCAGAGAAATCGAGAGCAAAGGATGAGGTTGAGATCTGAGTGACCAAAATTTAGCCAGAAGAGGGAAAGGGGTAGGTAGTGGTGGTGAAAAAGACCAAGTCGTGAAAGAGTGTAGGACAGAAGTTCAGAAAGGGTGAAGCACTGGATGTGTGTGTATATACACATTATTGTTGAACAGGGGAAGGTGGTCAGCAGCTAAGGAGTAGGAAATAGTGGACTATAAGACTGAAGAGTTCAGGAGTCAGTAAAGGCAACCAAACTAGTTGCAACTTAGGTTAATAGTTGTTGCTGCAAAGCACCTAATTTAGAGTAAGTCCCCATCCTCCTACTATTGTAATGTCTTGAATTGCCGACAGGTTTAAAAGGCCTGTCAAGATATAGCCCCAGTATAGTACTGCGGATTTCCATTTCTCTATCCTTTTCTGAAACTCCAGCCTCCCAGGTCTTCTTCCCTAGTGCTGGAACACTGTTCCTTTCTCTTCCATTTCATTACCACCGAGTAGTACCAAGTATACACTCTATCTTAAAAGCAACCACACGGCTCTTAAATCATCATGGCTGCTATGTGGAGAAAGAAATGAGGACAGGTGAAAGAGACTGAGACAAGTTAGAATGCTTGTAGCATTTCAGAAAAAAAAAAAAAAAAATCCTAAGACCCGTTAGTATTCCCTAGAAATTAAATAGCGAAGGAATTAATGGGTAGAAATAACACAAGAAACAATTAAACAAAAAAAAAGGCAGGACTGGTTTAGTGGCGGTTAGATCAGCTGCCTCCGGAGGGCTGCCTTTCACGTACAGCCTAAGGACCCAGGTTTGCGGGAGGGGGTGTACTACTAGTGTGAATAACAAAGTAAAAATAACATCCTTTCTCTTCCTGCCTTCTGCTTTCCTTAAAAAAGAAAAAAAGAAAGAAAAAATACCTGGCCAGAAAATTTTAAGAAGTTTCAATCATTAACTTTCTGGAATAGACTGTTAACCTATTAGGGAAAGCAGACTTTGAAGAGCCAACACTAGATCACTAGATTCTCAAGGAATTATTTTGCAATGTCTATTGACTACAAATCCGATTCCGAGACAACTCCCCAACCCGGTACAATTTCTCGTTATTGTTTGCTCCTTTGTTCTTTTTCCCCGAATTCCCCTGGAGGTAGTTCTAGGTGTTTCAGAAAGTTCAGAGAAGCTGAGGAGGCTTTGTTTCCAATGCACGTCTCCGCGGTGCCTGGGCCACGTGTCCGCCCGCCCAAAGGCCTGAAGTCTGGCTGCTGCGAAACCCTCCACTAGGCAGCAGTAATGGGAGCACCGGGCGCGCACGTGTCCGCGTCCAGCCCGCGAACTAAAGTCACGGAAGCCCGAAACCCGCAGAAATCTGATCCACCCCTCCCAGGGACGCCCATTACTCACCCAAAGGCGACCCCATTATCCTTAATGAGCAGAGGGTTGCACCCGCCGTAGGAAGAGAGACCGCACTCTGCAAACACAATGGTGGGTCAAAGACGTCGCAGGCGCGGGGAAGGGAGGTGCGGCCTACGGACACGCCCCCTCGGGGGTCCGCGAGACTCCCGCGCTAGCTTCTCGCCAAAAACAGCTGCGTAACACGAGATTGGCGGGGAGGTGGGCGGGGGGTAGGTCTTCTCCGAGAGAACTTGGACTCGGCGTGCTAGTGTGTCCCCGAGGCTTCCCGTCGCGCAGGCGCAGCTACTAGTACAAGCCGCCGCCACAGGGGAGGCGAAAGACTCGTGGCAATGGCGGCCCCTTGTCCCACTCACTGACCCGACACCTTCGCAGTGAGAGCGGGTCACAGGTTGGAGCGTACCAAGTAGTGACGCCCGGGGAAACCATGTGGGAAGGGGTACGCAAAGTTTGCATACTCGGTGGGAAATGACGTTAACCCTACTAGTCTCATTACCCCAGTTTTGGGTGCAGAAAAATAACGGAGACTTCCACGTGCAGGAAGAGTAACCTTCCAGAAGACTCGAGTGGGGACTGGCTCCACCCCCACAGCCTCAGTGGCTCCGCCTCTCAGGCCCCGAGCTGCGCGCGCTCCCGTCGCCCTCGCCCATTGGTAGACCTAGCGCGGGTGGGGCACAGTCTCCGGGCGAGCTAATCACGCTCACTTCAGGGAGAGCACGCGCCGCCGCAGTAGCGGGGTTGTGCCTCTGGGAAGGAAGAGGCCGTACCCGGCGCGAGCTTCCGAGGCGTCGGGTCGAGCTTGCAGCTGGTTGGTGCGTAGACCCCTGCCGTGGCGGCAGGTCCCTGCACGTGCTTTCGGTAGCGACATGGAGCTGGAGGAGTCGGGGATCCGAGAGGAGTGTGGCGTGTTCGGGTGCATCGCCTCGGGAGAGTGGCCCACGCAGCTAGATGTGCCACATGTGATCACTCTGGGACTCGTGGGGCTGCAGCACCGGTGAGCAACTGGATGGGGCGGGGGAAGCTGTGGCGGCGCGCGTGTTCTCTCTGTACCCGAGAGCTTCCCGCCGCCGGAGTTAGAGATCTCGGGCTGGCAGGCCGGTGAGGCCGGATGTTTTATCTGAACCGCCGTACCTGCGTGCTGCATCAACGAGGTTGCCAAGGCGCGCGCGGGAGCCGCCGCGCTTCCCTGGGTTTTAGCGTGCCCTTCCTCTGGCCCCTACTGGTAAAGACTCTCCCCTCGTCTCTAATCTGCACCCCTCCTAAGTCTGGCTGGTTAGGATCGGAGTTGCTAAGTTCTGGGAATTTAGGAATCGTAGCCCAGGGAAAGAAGGCTGGTTGGTGTTCAAAAAGAACTATCAGCTGTACATCTATAAATTAACTGAAAATAAACCAGTCACAAGAGAGTACATCCGCAAAAAATGCACTGCTAAACGTTTTAGATAATGAATGAAAACGTTGGTAGTAAGAATATGCTAAAAATTGGCTTCTCTTCTTTAAAAAAGGGAGAGGGGAGTAGTCATGTATGGTGGCATGCACACTGATTCCGAAAAATTGATAGATCCTTTTGACTTAAAAGTGATTTTTTCTTCCATAATCTTTCCATCTCTAATTATCCGACCTAACTAGAAGTTGATATAAATAATTCCACTTTAAGAAATATAAACCTAGTTTTGACAGTATTACTGAGAAGTATTGCAAAGCTTCCGTAAGGCAATACTACAGCAACAACTTCTAGAACAGTTAAAGAACTTGGCAGTAACCCTTATCAGCATTATGGGTGCAATATGTTTAAATGCATTTCGAATGATAAGCTTTCCCTCACTGAATTTAAATTACAAGTAGTCATAGCATTCTGCTCTGGGTCCCAAATACTTGAGTTTGAGTTTCACGTTTTGTGTATTCCTTGTTCACTATGAGCTGAGAGTAACTTAGAGTCTGGGATGAATCAAAAAGAATATTTTAAACTGCAGTGGCTCTAATACGATATAATAGTGAGTTGACTATAACAGAGATCTTGTTTTAAAATACAGCTTATTGAGAGGATTAGATATATACTCCAAGAAAATACTAAATTCTATTATATGGTAATCCAGAACATTAGTTTACAATTGATATCCAAGTTATTTCAGATATTCTGTCATGGGAAGAGATGTAGAAACTAGGAATCTTTATAGAGTTGCTGATGGTCTGTGAGAAATAGATGAACTGACTTTAATTTGTTTAAACTATATTTAATTTTTAGGTTAAATTCATTTCTAATATCTCCCCTTTAAATATGTATCTGAAGGAAAATGGGCAGATTTTCTCTTCTTTTTAATAATACAACTTAATTCTTAATTAAGCCCACTTTTTTTACAGTTATTTTGTGTGAACAAACTGAAATTCTATAATGTAAAGGCTATGAAGATGTGATTACATAATAATAGCGTTACATAGTGAATGGATTTTATTAGTTTGCTCATTTGACCAAATATACCCTTGTTAATTCATGGTGATGAAAGTTGGCCTTGTGGTATTATCAACTGTGGTTAGAAACATAGCTTCTGGCAGACAAATATATTAATGGAAAACAGACTTTTCCCTTGTGTATGCAAAAAGTCATTAGTGTGCACGGGATGGGCGGCTTCTCGCCCATAATCCTCTTATTCTAAATTTTAAATAAGTAAAAGTCCTCACCCCTTAGGGGAAGTGATTCTTATTGGAAGAACAATGAAACTTCTTTATGTCTAGAACATACTCTCTTCTGCCTAACTGGTAGGTTGGGGTCAGTGATTAAGTCATGTTTTTATATGGCATTGAATCAAGAAATGGCAAGACTAGAAGCCTAAATAGGTTTTCATAGCTTAAAATACAGTAGAGTTATACACTGTATGTTGATGTAGTGGTCTGTTACAAAGGTTATATACGTCCTTATAAATCCCTGTTAGGAATTTTTCTCATACATTATCTTCCTAAAACAGGATCTAAAAGATGAGATTTCTGTCACTTTTCCAATCTAATTCTGTTTTGTCTTAGGCATTATCTGTCCTAACATTTTTAGGGATAACAGTACCTGGAAGTAATAATATAAAGTATTTCATATAAAATATTTTATATAAAAATGAAATATCAACTGCTACACTCAAATACTGGATGAGTCCAGTGTTCTTCTCGAAACACTTTTTAATAGTTCTATTTGCAAATTTTATTAACAGCTTTGTTAGCTGTCAGGCGGCAGTGTTTATATTTAACTAGTCCTCTGCAGCTGTAAGTTTGTGCATGCCAAAAATCATAATCAAATGACTTTTCGATCCTGAAAACAATGGTTTGCAGAGTTTTGGACAAACTATACACCTCCTTGTAGATTAAAAAAAAAAAAAAAAAAATCAACTTTAGCCCACAGTCACATTTTGTGGAGTGATGGGAACATATTTGAAGATTCCATAAAAGGAATTACTAAAATTTCATCATTTTCCACTCCTTGTCCTCTGGCATGAATCAACTAGTTTGCCTTTCCTTTGTTAGGAAATGAAAATACCTTTTCCTTTCACGCATTATCACTTCCCTGAGCTAAGAATGGAATCCTTCAACTGATAAACATTTTCATACCTCTTCTAAAAATTGACGAGATTTACCTGATGAAGTTGAGTCATGTAGGAGGTCTCCTGTCTGTAGAAACATTTTGTAGAATCCTGTGGTTCTGTAATAGTTTGAGGAAACTGATTTGCAGTGATTTCAGGAGATATAGACACTGGTTCTGCAAACAGATATATAACGTTATCATTAGAAGGGCATCTGTGAGAAAGAAATGCATTCCATCCTCTATGGAATTAGTTTCCAGTTATCTTTAGTTTGTTGGAGAACACGTTTGAATTGCCAAATTAAGATTGGGGATAACTTTTTGATTTTCATCTCATTAATAGTGACCAAATATGGCATGTTCCTGTAACATTTTATATTACCATAGTTGAGGAAGTGAGCCATTCTTTTGTTTTTTGGGTTTGCTTTTTTTAAAGGAAAGGTGCAGGCAGGAAGAGAGAGTAGAAAAAAGCACATTATTTTATTTAGTGGTTCAATTTTCTTGTTCTTCCCTGCCCCTGCCCCGGGACACAAACTCAGATCCTTGGGATGTATGTGAACAGCTCTCTTGGCTGAAGGCCGCAGATGAAGCGGTTCATCCACCAGAGCTCACCAAGTTGTTTTAAAACTATTGTAGCTAATTGTTCTAGTCTTTAATTTCAAAAACTTTTAATTATTAGAACCTTTGTAATTTATTGGTTCTCAGTTTTAAATCATAAGTGTTCTCAATAATTTTAGTTATATCTGTTATTTATATTAATCTGAAGCAGAATTTCCCCCCAAAGAGTCTCAAAGTACTATTGTCTTGTCATTCTGGTCAATATTGGGAACTGCCCCTTAACATAAAACTCGAACTCTAACTCCAAGTTTCCTAGTAATATTAGTTTGATCTAGCTTCTGAAGAAGTCTGTTAAACTAGGTTTAAATATTCTAAGGTCTAGTGCACAAAATCAGCATATTGGGAATGATACTTTTGTTGAGTTAACCCTTAGCAATATCTCTTTTCAATAGTATGTCCACTAAAGGATCAGTAATAGAAGGCAAAGGTGAGGTAACTCATCTAACTTGCTATTTATGACAAAATAGAGAATATAAATTTCAGCTTACTAGAGATATAGGGTTGTTGGGTGGGTGTGGGAAGGTAGAGTCCTACTATTCTGTGCTGCTTAAAACAAATATTGTTGAGCTCCGATAATGTATATGCAGGGGACCACAAAGCATAGTGTTGTAACTACCAGTTCAAGAGCACAGGTTTCTTATGTCTCTATTTCCGCCTTGGAAAAACCTCATAGAATTGTGGTAGGGATTAAATGGGTTAATGTATGTAAACTGTTTAGAACTGTACCTGGGTATATATCCCAGGACTCTGCATCCCATTCCTGTACATAAACTTGAAATAAATGCAAACATGTTTTATTTGGGAACATGCACAAGAAATTTTATAGTAGCATTATTTGTAATATTGCAGTATGGAAAACATTGTCAACAGTCTATGGATAAACAAGGTATATTCTACAGTAATAAAAAAAGAACAAACTGCTGCTGCAAGTAAAATCATGGATGAAGCTCACAAATAGTGCTGAGTGAAAGAAGTTGACCTTAGCAAATTTATGCTTAAAAAAAGTACATTCTGTATAATTCCAAAACTAACCTATGATGATAGAAGTCAGAATAGTGATAACCTTTATAGGGACTAGAGGATGAGTAATGGCTGGGAGGCTTCTAGAGTACAAGTAATGTTTTATGTATTGATTTGAGTTGTGGTCGCATTGGGTGTAGAAATTTGACTCTTCCACCTTTGAATTACAACCAGTTAGATTGTTATAAGCCTATAAAATGTTAAATTTGGATTATTATATTTTTCCAGAACAGAGATGCAGTGATTTGCTCTGTGGTGAGTTTTTATTAGGGTGAGAGAGAGAGACTAGAACCCAGGATTTCTGATTCTTAGTCTTAACGTTTTTTCTTCACTGCAGTTTCTTTCTTCTGTATGCTATATTACAATATATTGCCTTTTCCAGATAACTATAATGGGTCAGTTTGGATTTATAGCTCACATAATTAGGTTGGTCTCTGATTTTGGTTTAGTTGTGGAATTACTAAAATAGTCTAACCATTACTACCACTGGAGAAAAACAGAATTTAAAACTTAGTATTTTGGTGTGGGGTTCCTCCTTTTACATCCCAATACTGTGATAGAAAGATAGTTGTGCAGGAATTTCTGACTCTGGAAAAGGTTTCTATTTACTCTGTTACTTTTACTCTTAATGAACTATGAAAAATAATTTTTCAGCATTTTCTGCTCTTACACAGTTCATAAACAATATATTTAGTCTAATTGGTCAAGGACAGGAATAATCATCTTGTTATCAGTGAAAGAGCAACAAGTTTTTCTCAGTGTGGAAAAAACTTGGCCTTTCTCAGGTTCTTACCATTTTCCTGTGCTTTTCTCTTGATGTTCAAAGTTCTTGTGGTTTTGGTGTGACCTTCAAATAATTCTTAAAACAAATGAACATAAGAAAAGAATCATTATGTGACATTTAAAATACCTTTTTTTTCAAGCATTCAAGCATTTACTTTACACAAAAGTAAAAATATTTAAGCAGTTTGATAAAAAGAATGAGTTTAGGAACTGAGAATATTTGGTTACAAGATTTGGAAAGAAACTGAAACTTTTTTTTTTTTAAGGAAAGTGCAGACAGGAATGAAGATCAGTAGCAGGCAGATAGGAATAAAGTAGAAAGAAATTTTTTTTTTTTTTAATTTAATTGTTAATTTTGGCTGTTCCCTTGGCTGGGGATGTGAACCTGTATCTTCGGGATGTAGGTGACTTGTGTTGACTGGAGGTGGCAGATTCACTGCTGATCCACCAGGGCACCAAAATTGAAAATTCCCACTTAAATTAGGCCACATAGTTGAGAGTTACTTTTATAATATATATTTTATGTATATAATATATATTTATATAATGTAATTGAGGGTTATTTTTAAAGGGTTGCTAAGTTAAACTGCAAAGAGGAAAGTTTATAGAGTTTTTTCTTTTAAAATTTCAATTTCAAGGTTACCATATTTCCGTTTGGCCGTTCTGAGAGTTGGTCTTCTTAGGATGCAGTCAACTTCTTCATAAAATCTCATCTTTCTTTGTGGGTTACCATTTTTCTTTTGTAAAACTCTGTATTCGTATTTTAAATTTTTGTATTTGGTACGACATTGTTTCCAATCTCGATCTATTCCAAATTGCATTAGTCGCCTGGCAATTTCCTCAAATATTTCTTTGTTTCTTGTGGCTCCTTCAAGCATTTGCTTAATTTTCTCATCAGACCATATATGTATAAGTGCTCTGACTTCATTGTCACACCAGTGTTTTCCAGCCTCTGTGTTGCTCACCGTTATAATCTGTAAATGACTTTTAGCATTTTCTAACGGAATATGATCACCTGTAAATCAATACGATTTGCAGTTATTCAGACTTGCAGATAAATCTTGTATTTGAATATCATTCATTCAAAACAACTGGATTGATGTAAAGTACTAATCATTACAATAATTTCAGTATGACCTTTTTTTCATACATTCAAATTTAAATAAACTATTTTTAAAATAATAAGGCAGACCCATCCCTAATATTAGTGAGAATAATGTAGCTGTTTTTCATTAATCAGTAATCTTCATTAGATACTTATGAATGCAGAGAGTTTCTGTATAAGAAATAGGAATAGATATCTTTTCTCCCCTACCACATTCTCTCCCAGCTTAGGCATAACAATTCATTTAAGGTTAAACACAATAGAGATCCTCTCTGTAACCACATAAATTGGTACATATCATTGTTAAATATTAAGCTAACATAGACCCTGTACCTGACCCAGTGATATTTTTTGTTTCTTTGTGGCCGCCAGCCTCTTCTGACAAGGTGATTATGATATCTTTCTCTGTCAGAAAACAGAATGATAATTTAAATGTATTGTTGACAAAACTTTTAATCTACTTTTGCAGTTGAAGGTTGTGTCCCAAAACTAGTAGGACTGGATTCCAGTGTCAAAACCAGAACCACAAAGCCAAAAGTATTTGCCATTTCTAAACAAATGTTTAAATTGTAGGATTCCCCACCTCAAAATTTTTTGAGATATCCTATCTTACAAGTAATAAAACTACTCTACTTGGGAGTATAACACTTTTAGACTCAATTTTGGTTAACATCTTTCATTGTTACATATTTGTGCTAGACAGAGCTCTTACATCTGTTCTGTTATTTGATTCTCATTGTAATTAAGAATAATCCTTACTGTAATACATATAAAGAAATAAAAGAAGGTAAGATTAACTGGTTTTAGTAATTTCACATTGAGATGTTAACAGCAGACAGGTGATAAACATTTTAAGGAACTGCTGATTATCCTTAACCCAGTAAATATAACATGGATTTATTCTACTATACCAGTATGTGTATATGTGTATATATACATATAGATAGATAGATAGATAGATATATCTTTGGTGTTTTAAGTCAGCTGTTTGTGATTTGGGGAAAAGCTCCTCCTTGTGTGCATATGTTGGATTGCTGTGTTGAAGTATAGCAATGCTATGATAGTCATTTTTATTCCAACTGTACTTTATACACTGGTACATTATTATTTTTTTTTAAATGCATGTTACTAAACATGGATGTCTGTGTAGTTGCTGGTAACAGCTATTGTAAAACTAGACAATGGTTTATAGTTATAAACCAGTGAGCCTAAAAGGTGGTTGGGGGACCAGAAGCATGATCTCAAATAACAGGTTGTACAGTTTACTCTAGAACCACATAGGACCACTTCCTATTAACTGAAATTTTTATTGAGATAATTATAGATTCATATTCATTTGTAAGAAATAATACAGAGATCCTTTCTACACACTGTCCACTGCTTTCTCCAGTGGCAGCAATTTGTAAAATCCTAATATACTATTAAATCCAGGATATTAACATTGATACAATTCACTTTGATTCAGATTTTCTGAACTGTACTTGTTTGTGAATGTATGTGTGTTTGTGTGTATCAAGTTTTATAATACGTGGCCTGTGTAGATTGATGTCTTCAGCAAGGTCAGGCTGATGCTCAAAAGTTCCAAGCCATAAAGATCTCTCTTGTAGCCCTTTAATAGTTACCTCTTCCATGTCCAAACCCTTTCCCCACCTTTACACTGGTGGCTGTTTTTTGGAGTACAAGTTCAAGGTAGTCTTTGAGCTCAGACCTGATTTTAGCCAAATCTGAATTTGTAACATTTTGCTTAAGTGACTGATACCATCAGGTCTAGACTCAGGTACATGCTCTGCTTTTGGGAACTAGAAACGGTTATTGATACTAAGTATTACGTAAATATGTTGAATAATTGGTTCTAGAAAATAAGATGTCATGTGGGGGAGGGTCCCTAATTTAATACCTTTTAAGGAAAGAAGAACATTCATTTTCAGTTAAGTTTCCACCTCAGCTGTGTATATTGCGGTTCAGTTTTGAAAGTAACTACCCAGAGTCAGCGGTATTCTGCTGCTTTAAGAGCTCAATTTCCCAGGTCCAGCCACTCTTCCAGCTGACAGGCTATAATTCAGGGGGTGCCATTACTCCCTCAAGTTCAGTAATTTGCTAGAATGACTTACAGAACCCAGAAATATGCTGTCCTTAGGATTATAGTTTTATTGTAAAAGAAAGACAACTCAGGAATAGCCAAATGAAGAGACTCAAAGGGCATGGTTTTTATAGAGGACCCAGAGGCATCCATGTCCTCTCCCTGTGGAGCCAGCATGTTAATCACCCTCCAAGCACAACAGTGTGTTCACCAACTAGGAAGGAAGCTTCTCGGCGTCAGAATATTATTGACATGATTAATCATTGGCCACATGAACTCCTGCTCCTTACTCATTCCGCTGATGGAGGTCCGGCTGTGTCATATTTCCCATCCCAACTCAAAAGGGTTGGTCTTCTTGGAGACCAGAGGTAGCCTGAAGCTATCCAGAATCCCACGTGGGATCACCTCATTACAATGAAAAAACAAAAACAAAAAACAACTCGTATCACTCCGGGGACTGAGGACAAAGACCAGATGTATTCCTTATTATGTTGCAGCTTCTTAAAGGTTTATTAAAAACAAACAGTAAGATCTAGGCAAGTATAATTTTTTTAATCAAAGGTTCTTCAAAGTTTTAAAAAATCATGCTGCCTGCATTTAAAAGTATCAGCTTCTCGGTGTCTGAACTTCCTTTTTTCACACCATAGTAATAATTTGGGAACTTTCTGAAATTTTAATAGTCAAGTCTTTATCTGGATCTTCTATTGGCTTAAAAAAATTAAAAGCTCTCAATCTGTACTTCATATGACTGAAGTGCATTAAATTTTTTCCATATATCTATTTCACTGCTGGTATTCTTGTTATATATCTTTACTTTTTATTTTCATGTGAAAGTTTGAAATAACAATTTCTGGAATGACTATAAATATATATGCTGTTTCATATTCAACTCATAATGACAAGAATCATTACTGTGAAGCTCTCAGGAACCTTAGGAGCAGAGAGCTTCATTTACTTTTGTCATCATAACCCTGGTCAGGCTACATGTTCCTATTTAGTCCCCTTAATAGCTAACTGTTTTCACCTGTCACTATCTTAGCAGCTTCCCTCCTTGTCCACTGAGGTTTTACTCTGGCTTTTCTAAGTCAGAGAAAGGCATTCATTGTCTTAGAGTGGGGGGAATTTGATTATCTGGTTTGTTAGCCAACATTCATATTTACACTTTTTAAGACTATATGAAGCTTTGAACTGGAAGACTGCAAGGTCTGTGGCACGTGAGGCTTCTGCTTGGGGACTTGGTAGTCCCGCCCACCCATTTTCGATCTGTGTAGAAGAGGCAGATTATCAGATAGGAAGCATTCACTTTCCTCCCCCATAGCACCCTGTATCATAGGATAGTGGTTCTCAAACTTGAGCATCCATCAAGGTCACCAAGAGGACGTGAAGATTTTTCAACCAAAACCTTCAAGTCTCTTATTCTGGATGGGGCCCAAGAATTTGCTTTTTGAGTAAGCTCCCAGATACTGCTGGCACTGTTACACTTTTGAGAACAACAGCCATAGAGAATATAACTTTCATGAATAATTTCCGCCTTTCATTGCTTTATTTGTAAATGAGCATAATTTTATAAATGGGTATTTTTCAACAATACTTCATATGTTTTATATTTGGATATCTGATCATTATTTTAGATATTATAGCATCTCACTATATTACAAAACTCATTATGGGCACACCCTGTTGGCCTAGCAGATAAGTCTCCCTCTGGCTGGTGCAGCCCACATCCCTCCCAAGGACCTGGGGTTCATGACCTCGGTCAGGGTCAGGGGAACCAACCAAATGAACAACTAAATAAAATGAATAAAATGCTGCTTCTCTCTTCCTGCCTGTCTGGCTACTTGCCTTCATTTCTGCTTCACCTTTCCTTTTTAAAAAAACAGATCAAAACAAAAACATCGTGAAAGCTCCACTCCCCACTCTCACAAACTCATGGAAACCTAATCATCTCGGAAAGGCTCTATCTCCATAATGAATTTCGGGGATGACACAGTTCAGTCCATCGCATCTAGCAATGACCTCATATATTCTTGACACAAATAACACTTATTTTACCTGTGCCAGGACTTTGTTTTCTGTCTGTATTTCTTGGGTCTTCTGACGTATTATTGTGCACGTCATCTTTGACTGAATCTCCAGCAGTGACTGTATGAACATATTGAGATAGTGATTTTTTTTATTCACTTTTCAAATTGTGTTTTAACCGCTAATAGATTTCCCTTTCAGAGTGAATCTGATAGTAAACGGTGTGGGTCCTTGCTTTTCTGTGATTTTATACTCTACCCTGTATGAGCAAAGTCTTGTTACTGCTCTGCTCTTGGATTACTTTATCTCATCATTTTATGATTTAATTTTTATTTTATTTTATTTCACTTTACTTTATTGGGACAGATTAATTCTCCAGCAGAGCAGTTTGTTTCTTTTCCATCAGTGAAAGATTTTAAGATTTCGCACCACCATTTCTCAGTCCTATCGTTCCTCTCTTTTCTCCTCAATATATACTCGTGCTCTGAGAATTAGTACTACTTCACTTAAGGCAGATATTAAGATCTAGAAACATTACAATTAGTAAAGGTCTTTAAGATCTTGTTCAGTCTCTATAAGTCAGGTCTAGAGGAGACCCTGGCTCATTCAAGGTTTCACAGAAACAATGAGAACTAAGTTCTTCAATGCCCTTTTTCTGTTTTCTTGAGGTGTTCCCACAGTTGCTGTGAGAACTTGATTTAGCTTCTGCCATAAAATTACATTTTTTGTTAAAGTTGGTCCATTGTTAAACCTCAGTCTGGAAATTCAATTTCATTTTCTCATTTTGTATAGCTTTGTACTGTGCTGCATGTTCTGGAGAAGATCAAATCAACATTAAATCTGTTTCGTAATAAATTCAGTAGTTAGCATGTTGAATAGTGTTTAATGAAAACTGTTCAACTTAGATTATAATCATACTAACACACTACTGAACATTTTTACCTTACCTGGTGTGGCATGATTAAATTACTCTTTTCAAACTTCCTACCTGTCTTGTCCGCCTCTGTTTTTACATTGGCATGTTCTGTGACTTGTTCTCCAACTTGGAATTCCTGTTCTTGTACTTTTTCTGTTTCATAATGTCCCAGAATAGCATCGAGTTCAGTAAAGAACTTCATACTCCTGGTCATGCCTAGGTCTTGAGCCATTTTTACACTCTTGTATTCATGTTTTAAATTTTTGTACTTGGTTCTGCACTGTTTCCAGTCTCTCTCTATTCCCAGTTTGTGAAGCTTGGAAGCAATTTGTTCAAATATCTTTTTGTTTCTGACTGTTTGCTCTAGTTGCCGTTGTATGCTTTTGTCAGACCAGATGCCTATTAGAGCCCTGACTTCTGACATCGTCCAGTGTTTTCCTCCTTCGTTTGCAACAGTTGGAATAAATGTTGGATTATTTGGGGTTTCCATTATTGATGTAGAGCTGTCTATATCAGATGGGGAAGAAAAGAGACATGTGTGTTGTATATATCAGGCAAGATAAATGATTGAATGCAACATTAGTAAAGAATGCAGTCTTTCCATAGGCACTGGGATAAGAGATCATAACTTAGCTTTTCTCTTAAACTAATGTTTACAAAAAGTAAAGTAAAATGAAGTACAGAACCTGAATCTGTTCCAGATCATGGCAGTGATTTGTTTTAATAATGTAGTGTTTTAAATTAATCACATTTTGATCATCTTTTATCATTTTTCTCTTTCATCTCACTCAGTATGTGGGGTGTATGTTAGTAAAAGTTCAAATATAATTTTGTAGTATTTACTTGTAGGAAGAGTTACCTAAGAAACTGGCTTGTTGAAGACAATTTTTTTTGTGATAGCATGGGTGAAAGCAATTTATCCCCTCTTTCTTTAATGATTTCCACTAACTACATTTCAGAGTCTCCTGGGATGCTCTTATAAACCACTGTTCCAGCACTACCTGCTCTCCTGGGCCCAGATTGTGATTCTAGTGTATTTCTGAGTGAAGGGCTTAGAAGAGGCACATTATAACAACTGGTGTTTCTTACTCTTTGTAAAAATAAGAGGTTTACCATTGGGCAAGGGCCAAATGTCATTTTAAGTGAAGTATTATATTCTTTGTAATACAAAGAAATGTGCCTGAAATTTCATAATACATGTTCCTAGGTATTGTCCTTACATAGTTATACATTCTTTAATATAGCATGATGCCTCTGTTAGTTTTCTAGTACAGTTTTGCAATTATTTTATGGTAATGACATTGTTTTGCTTTTTTTTATTTTTTAATTTTAAGGGATGGTACAGGCAGGAAGAAAGGATGAAGGAAGAAGCATTTTTATTTTATTTATTTTTATTCACACTGGTTGTCCCCCACCCTGTATCCCGCTCCCCAGTTGGTGTGTGAACCAGGTCCCTGGTATGTAAGTAACTGCACTCCTTTGGACCTAACTGCTATTCCATGAGGATGCAACTTTATATTGGTTGTCTTAACAACCATATTTATCCCATTTTTCTCATATTTCATGGTTACATTTAAAGAAAAGGTAGATCAGACCTATAAATTTAAATCATTAAAAAAACATTTGGTAGCATTTACCTGAGTTAGGGAATTTTTATTGTGTATTTAATAGCTTTGTTTTGAAGTGCTTTTTGGAGTACTTTTCCTTATTTGGGTTGACTTTCAGTAAGAATTTAGAAGCAAAAGGGAGAGATATGTTTACTTTAATTGGGTGATTAAAATGATCCTTAACTTCATTATGGATTAAAATAATCCTTGACTTCATTATGGAACTGATACTATTTATTTTCAATTATAAAATTCTGGTTATCTTAGCTTCCCCTGCCCAAATGCTTATTGTTATGCTCATTAAATATCCTATGTGTGATTTTGACCATCAGATATCTGATTATATTTAAACAATGACGGTTAAAAATTTGAAGGCAAATGTTTCTAGGCAGTTTACAGTTGTTAAAGAGATCATTTGTTTCAGAAATGATTTTTTTTTTTTTTTTATAGATTGGTTAAAGGCAAGGGGTAATATGAATTAAACTTAAGTGTTTCTTCCAGAAAAGTCACCATTTTCTCAGATTAGAAACCAGTCTTATTTTCATTTGAAATTGGATCAGTTTCTTTATATTTGTGGCCCATCATACTGTACCTAGTTCCATTGATCTGACATGAGAAACAAAAAGTAAAGGATTTCTTGAGATATCTTCCTTATCTTCTAATGTAATTGATATTTTACCTGGAAAGAGAACAGAATTTATTTCAGAAATAAGTTCCAAGGAAAATACTGGATTAACAACTGATAATAGTAATACTTTGAACTGAATTTGATCTTATTCATGAAGGATTATAGATTTGTGAGATATATTTTATAAGAAATTAAAATAATATTTAAATACTTCTGTATGTAAAGAGAAACCTAATGTCTTCCATCCCATTCTTTTTACTAGAATTGTTTACTGATTTGATAAATTTCTGGATATGGTTGGGGTTTGTTTTCAAATTCAATTACATTAAAAAATAAGCTGTCTACTTTATATTTGTATTTTAGGTGCTTTAACATAGTAGACATTTGGTAAATGGTACTAGTAATACAAAAGAGAAATTCAGCAATGTGATAATTAGAAAATTTACTTGAATGATATTATGGATAAATAGCTAAAAGTTTCTGTGTATCTTATGTAATTAATTGATTGATACACCAAAATTTAAGTTTATGCTTAGGTGGACTAAAGACAAAGTCATTTAAAAGAATCATGCCAACCTTGGAAAATGAAGTCCTTCCTTGATATCCTTGTCTTATGGTTTGGGTATTTATGTATAGGTTTTCATAAAATGAAGAATCTGTTTTTTAAAGTATACCTTTCAAAGGATCAAAACATAATGAATTTGAAATTCAGTTGACACAGGAAGTTGAATCATGATTACATTAAGATTGCACACTTAACAGGAGGTAGTTACGTACACTATGCTTGCCCTTTATAATTTTCTGATGTAAATATTTTTCCTCTTATTTCATATCATTTCTAATGTTTTTCCAATTTTCTTTTACTGAGTTACAGAAATAGTATTATATTTTACATTAGGAAATTAAATGTTAGGTATGATTTTAATGGTATAAACATTCATTTAAAATTATGATGCACCATTATATTTAGAGGCCTTTCCGTTAAAGAATAAGAGGAACACTGTCATCTCGAAGATTATACTAAGGATAATCTATGTTAAATCTATTTTCTATATTAAAATAGGGGGGGAAAAGGAGGAACTGTTTTCAAAAGATATAACTATAAAACTCTCAAAGTAAAAATCATCGAAAAATATTTGTTTCCTATTCAAACTAAATTGCAATTGGGGAATGTCTTAGATTTATTTGAGGATATGGAAATTAAAAATCTGGAGTTGCTTAGATTGATATGCACAGGTAATTTAATACCTGAGTTTGATTTTGAGAGCAGTGAGGAAAGGTAGACCTAAGTTTTTAGGTCTTAGTTTTATGCCTAGGAAGAGCGGAACATAAAATTAAGAGTGAAAAAGAAAAGTTCCCTCCCCAGCATCTTCAGGGAATTTTTTTCTTAAGTCGATTATTCTTAGCACAAATCCCCAAATTGTATACTGGGGACCAATGTCCCAGGGACTTTAAGCTGAAATATAAGACTTAACTAGAAAAGGAAGCCTCTTAAGAGTTTGTATTTGGGTTCTTTGCCAAGGCTAAGTCAGTTTATTGCTGTCAGAGACTGTGGACTAGATCCTCTGTCCTTACCAACAGTGGAAAGGGTACATTTATTTTCTTTCTTTCTTCAGTTTACTATGTACCACAGAAAATCAAGTAGATATAAATAAATCAGACTTTGAGAAAGAGGAGGGCTTTTTTTCTTTTTTTGTAGAAAATAAACTTTAATTTCATTAAACAATTGTAAGTTCTATGAGTCAAAGAAAAATGGGCCAGAATTGTAAAGCCAGAGAGGTCACGAAAATTTCTAAATCCCAATTAATGAGAACAGTTCGTAGAAGTGAATAAATATTTAGCAAATGTTCCACAGGACTGATAATTAACAAATGCAAAGCAAAAAGTTATGTTGTACACCATTAGTCTCTTAATTATTCAATTAGTTTACTCCATTGTTTATTAAATTAGCAGTTTTCCTCATCTAATTCCTCCCCATAATCTTGCTTGAGAAGGTTCTGTAAAAGGGACCCTTATTAATGAATTATAATTCACTTGGAAAGCAGTTATTTAGCAATGTTTAAAGTAACCGTATCCACCCTTGGCCAGTAATTGAAAATCTGATAGTAATAATGTTAATTATAGACAAAATGTAATGATTGCAATGTAAGACAAAGGCCTGAACTCTGGTATAGGTGTTCGATTAAATGCTATGAAACCATTAAAAGTCACATTTAATTCTAAAGTATTAATTCTGGGTACAATTTGAAGATTGTTTTTAATGCAAACGAAGTGCTAATGCGCTTATAGTTTTATATTTTAAAACATGTAAAGAACGACTAGCAACATTGTGGAAGTGTATGGAAAGGGACTGAAAATGAGGGAGACTAGTTAAGAGGTGATCTTAATGTTCTACATGCTGGATGATGTAGTTCTAAGTGGTGGTGATGAGAATGGAGTCGAGAGAAAAGTGTAGAACATGACAGTAGGTTTTTAAAGGACTTTGTGACTGACCAAACATCAAGGTAGCTCAAATGTTTCTTTTTAAGTGATCAGAAATACATGATAGTAAAGTGGAAGCAATTTGTTAGGAGTTTCCATTTTGATTGGGGACAAATGAGTTTAATTTTAGAATTGGAGTTTTAAGATACCCACATACATTCCAAGAAACCCTACGTTGCATCCTGGTGTCAGGGAATCAACCAAGAAGAACTACTAAATAAAATTAAATAAAGTGCTTTTTCCTTTTCTCTCCTCCTTCCTGCCTGCACCTTTCCTTTAAAACATAAATAAAAAGTAATAGTAGCACTCACATCTTTTATTAGACCAACCTCTGGTTAAATGCAAAGACTTTTGGAAACAGTAATTTTCTTATACTTAATATTTAAAGCACTTTGATATGAAGAGTGCCGAGCAATTAATGGAATAAAATAACGTAAATGCTGTTTAACAGGGTAGTGATGACAAGGTTTTCTCAGTATTTAGTTTAGTATCAAAATGTAAAGGAAGTGTGTAAATGGGGTTGAATTTGTACTAAATTATTTATTATTGAGCTCTGAATAAGCGGTTCAGATAATGCAAATTAACCCAACTATTATCTCTGTCTTTAACCCCCTTGTTTCCTGGTACCTTCATTATACCACTTACCATTTTCTCTGGGGTGTTATATTTATTCATGGTTCCCTCCTTTCCGAGGTTACACATCACAATGAATGCATGTAATTCATTCTACGCACATGGCGTACACAGATGGTAGGTGTGGGAAATTTTGAACTGAACAAGACAGCTCTTAAAATAGCATCTGTAAGACTGGCTGTCGGAGAAACTCATTACTACCACTGATTCCCTCCTTTTGCCTAATGATGCATTTGCTTTCTGTAGAAAATGTGCGAATTGTATTTAAATAGTGTATTGCACAACACACCATGAACCTTGTTTTAATATCAAAAATCAGGCTATTAAATCTATTTTTGTTTTACTTCACTGTTAAAATGGAACTGTTCTTCCAAGCAAATAATGAAGATGTGTTTAGCAGTTCTTAGTAATTTAGTGCTTTTATTTATAAATTTCATGAAAATGGACATTAACATGAAGCCAAAAGTTCTATCTTGCTTGGAACTGGGAAAACAATGTTGAGCATTATTTTTTATTTTTTGCTAATCATAAAATTAAAACCTAAAGTATTATCAAAGCCCAATTTATTTTCCAAAGTCAGACATACTTAAGGAGCTGTTGGAACTAGTAGTGTCATGTTTTTTCTGTATTTTACAGATTTATAAAGTGATGGTATCTAACCTCCTGTTAAATAAATTAACATCTGTAAGTTAATCCTTAAACCTTGTACAAAATACCATAGCATGTCAGTTGTTTTTCTCATACTTGCTATTTCAGGCTATATTTACCAGATGCACCCAAAAGGCTTATACTCCTACAGTTTATTTAGGTAAAAACAAAAGAATGCTGCTTTTTACCTTCAGTGGTCTCAAGGGCTGTACTTTGGCTCAGCGCTGTCAGGCACCTGTCATTTGCATCCTCTGTTAATTGTGTGGCAGGTTCACATTGCAGAATCACATCCAAATCATGGAAGAACTTCATAGTTTTAGAGCTGTTTCCAGAGTTGTGGGCATGTTTAACTGTTCTGTATTCATATTTAAGGTTTTTGTACTTAGCCCGGCACTGTTTCCAGTCTCTGTTTACACCTAGTGCTTGTAGCCTCTTAGCAATGTAAATAAAGATTCCTTTATTTCTCAGTGTCCCATAAAGTTGTTTTAGTATGTTTTTTTCTGCCCAGATACTTAGTAAAGCTTTAACCTCTTCCTCAGTCCAGTGCTTTCCTGCTCCACTCTCCATGTTGAAAGTGACCTGGAAATGATTCACTATTCTAGCCAAGGTTTTGTTTCCTAGGAAACCAGACGGCTGGTTGTCAATGAGGTTCGAAATGCTGAAAGGATCTAGTTTAACTGGTTCAAGCTGCCTGAGGGGAGTAACTTGAGAGACTGCCAAATGAGCTGGCTTTGTGATTAAAGAAGCCTGGACCTAAAAGATTCCTAATGTTGTTTTGGTTTTGGTTTTGTTCTCCTTGCAGCTTTATGGAAAAATTACCCTTAAGACAAAAAGGGAAAAAACGTGGGTTTTTTTTGTATTTACTTTTTAACACAATATACTCTGGTTTACCAAATGATTGTTGATTTTTAAAGATTATTTTGGAAATGGTGGGTAGAGGTTCTTTCTCTCAAGGTTTATGGTTGACATCAATATTTTCTTCCTTTGATATGAATCACTCACCATCTTTTAATTTAAAGATCAAATAAAAAAGAAATCTGAAGTCACTAGTTATTTAAGTCTTACAGGGTGTGTAGTATTTTATGCATATCTTTTCAGCAGAGTAATGCATTGATAATTTTTTTGTTTCAAATTTTTAGTTTTTTACTTTGAAAGTATACTTAATGTAGCTTTTCTTGTTAAAATGTCTTAACAATTAAGTCATTTTGAAAAATACTTTTATGAAATATGTTGTTATTAATGTATGTATAGATAGATAGGTAGAGTTGATTTCTACACTGACTGATTCTTTGGAACAAAATTCTGTTAAGTATTTATAGCAGTTTGTTCAGAACTATTAAGAAATGTCAAGTTGCGTGCGTCCTTTTGAGTGAGGCCACTGAGGTGCAGCTTGTAAAGCCCAAGAACCTGGGTTTGCCACCTGGGGCTGGGACCTTTTGTCTTATTTTGTTTATAATTTCAATACCCACACCTAAGCATTTTTGCTACTTTATTTGGAAAGTTTTATTTATCTACATACTCTGCCTTATTTAAAAGTCACATATAAACAAAATCACCCCTGGGACCCTTCTCCCTAGTGCACAGAAGAAACCACTGGTGGCAGTCAGAACAAAACTAGTCTAGTTCCATAAAGAATATACTGATTTGAATAGAATACCAGATACCCGCTTACCCCAACTGCCAGAAGCTATGGGAGGAAAGCCTTTGAATACTCCCTAAGGCACTCCTGTGACATTCCTCAAGGTTTAGATAGAGCTTTATAAGGAGTAAGAGGCAAGTAGATAGGCAGGAAGAGAGAGGAGGAAGAAGCACTTTATTTTTTATTTCAGTTTGTTCAATTCGGTTGTTTCTAATCCTAGTCCTTGGAATGTATGGGGAGTCATCCACTAGGCCACCAGGGTTCATCTATATAGAATTTCAAATATCCTGTCCTTGCCTTTCTTAAACTCCAGATAATATTCTGAGCCACAGGGCAGGAATACAACCTCTAGTGACATCTATGCAAATAAGACCACTTACTCTAGGGACTTTGTTATAAAATGCCCATCCAGGTGAGCAATCTACACAGAACTCTTTGTGTCTGACTATTCTGGGGTTTGAATCCTTAAGCTGACTAATAAACTCTGTATTAAATTCCATAACTTCTGGGATCTTTTTATTCCAGTTGTCACATAGTACAGAGAATTTAAAAGGATAAATCCAGAGTCAGATTGTCTGTTCTAATCTTGACTGTGCCACCAGTGTTTTTGGACAAATTACTTAAACTTCCATTTCTCTGGTATCCTTGTCTGTAAAATGAGAATAGTAATCATAGAACCTATTGCAGGAGATTGTTTGTGAAAGCCAAATTAGATCATTCATTGAAATGCCTTGGACAATGCTAGACAGTTAGAACTGAGACAGTATCATTTGCTGCTATAGCTAATTATCATCATGAGTGAAAATGGCACTAATTCTAGTAGCTTTAAGGTGTTGTCAGCCTGAGTTCATGGATGCTTTTGAGAAAAGTATGCTTTATAATATTCTTTAAGAAACTTAATAATGGGTTAGATTTAACAGCTATGCCTTTTTATATTCTCAGGGGTCAGGAAAGTGCTGGAATTGTGACCAGTGACGGGACCTTAGTACCAACATTCAGAACACACAAGGTATTTTTGAACATAAAAAGAGTTCGATGATTATAAAGATAACAATAGCCAGATAAGGAGTACATGGGAGCTGGGAGAGGAAATTGAATAAATAACTTGGACTTAGAACTAAGACTCTTTGGACCAACCATTCTAACTTTAATTCTAGCATTCGTCACAATTCTTCTTTCTCGGTGATAATTGCAAAGCTGAGTCACTTGAACAATTCATTTATTTAGATAATGTAACATACTTTGATTTTTTTTTTAATTTTAATTTTTTTAAAGGAAAGGTATAGGCAGGAATGAAAGTGAGAAAATGAGGGCAAAGCAGCAAGGGTGAGGAGGAAGCAGCACCTTATTTACCTTATTTAGTTGTTCATCTTGGTTGTTCCTACCGATCCCAAGACATGAACCTGGGACCTTGGGCTGTATGTGGACTGTGCCCAACCCCTACTCTATCATACGTTGATTTTTTTAAGTGTAAATAATTTAGTTTATCTTTGATAAATTTTGTTGGGTAATACATCTGTTCTTAGACATTGTTTTCAATAAAACAAGTGCATTAACACCATGAAGTGTTTTTCTGTTTAACTAAATGCTTCACAGTTCTTACAGTTAGGTTTTAGTCTTTTTCCTTTTTTTCTTTCAAAGATTAGAATTTTTAAACATGAACACTGAATTGTCTGATTTGGGTTTGCCTAAGCAGAAGCTTGTAAGAGCGTCTATTGATTAGTTTACTAGTCTGTTATTTCCTAAGATGATGGTTGATTTTGTCTTTGTAAAGGGACTGGGTCTTGTAAATCATGTCTTTACTGAAGATAGTTTGAAGAAATTATATGTTTCAAACCTTGGAATTGGACACACGAGATATGCTACTACAGGAAACTGTGAATTAGAAAATTGCCAGCCCTTTGTTGTTGAAACGTTTCATGGAAAAATAGCTGTGGCACATAATGGAGAATTGGTTAATGCTACTCCTTTAAGAAAAAAAGTAAGTTTAAATGTTTTTTTTTTTTATTATTTATTTTTCATGATTGGAATAAATTATTAAAGAAGTCATTGAAAGTCTTGGTAAAGGATATTTTTTGTCACCTGCTGTCTAACTGTAAAGAGCAATTATGTCAGAATTACTAGATTACTTCTTATTAATTACAGATTCTAAGGTATTACCCCAGAATCTGGGGTGGAGGGTGTTGAGTTTGTATTTTAATATGCAGTCCTTTAGAGGGGAGATTTGGAACCATTGATTTATGGTTGCTATGGGAACCACAGAGAAATTAGGTTGTGTAGGGTCTTGCTCTCCCTTTGTTCAAAACTTAAGGAGAAAATAGAATATAAACTTAAAGATGATAAATATACCCCCAAAAAGTGATTTGGAAACAATTGTAAGAAATAGAATCTGGGAAAGGGGCAGAATTTATTTATATTCCTGTTTGTGCATAGCCTCTTATTTAGAATTTTCTGTGTTAATGGTGCTTATGATGTCTGGAGTTTTCTTTGTTAATTTGTTTTTGTGCCATCATCCATCATTTCTTCCTTTTTAAAAACCACGTGCTATCTTTATATTCATGATAGCTTCTTATTTATCTATTCATTAAGTGCCAAGTTTTTTCAGTTTATTGAATTCCAATATTGATTTGGCAACCTCAAATAAAAGGCTCAGGTGGTTAAAAATATACTTCAGGTGTTATTTTGTAAAGAATGGTTATATGTACACACACACCTGCAAATGCATACCAGTATGCCGTTAGCATTCTAGAATCAGGCCACTGACATGGGAATAATAGTTACAGAAGACAAATGATGGTAGAAAAATATCTAGAATCCACTCATTGTCCTTTTTTGATTCTAGCTTTATTTATTTCCTAGAACTTTGTCTTGCCTATTTAGGTGCTAGCATACAATGGTAGTAATAGGATGGTCTGCCCTTCAAATGGAAGAAAAAAAGGTGTATGGTTTATTTTAAAAAGTCAGTTACAAAGGAAATAAGTTCAAAAACAACTCCACTACAGATAACCATTAAGAGTTCAGTTCCTAGCAACACCTAGCTTATTTTTTCTAAACATAACCCTTGGCCCAGATGCTAGGCTGAATTCATCTCTGCACATTTACCTGCCTAGTGAAAATGTTCTGTAGAGTCCGTTTGAACTCGGCCTGTGCGTGTCAGCCAACGGTGATAAACTTGTCCTGGTCAGTGTTGCTCAGAAATTCATAATCACCGTAGAGTGAACTCAGCTAGTCTTATTGTTCAGAACATTTCCTTGTTCAGCACAAGTTGATTCCTTTCTTCTACTCTGTCAGTGTTAATCCATGAAAGTGGCTAACCACCATTACTATTACTAATAAACCTAGCTTGAAAGTCCCCACTGTCGCTAGTGTGCCATTTGTGTCCTGTTTGTCAGGAGTTTTAAAGGTAGAAAAAGTCAGAACCATAAAATCACATCCTCATGTTTTCTGCCTCAGCCCCTCCCCATTGCAGGTCTACATTCTTTTACACTTTCTGTATTCCTCCTAAAGACCTTTTTTTTTGTTTCTACTCATAAACCTCAGAGCCTTCCCATTCCCTCCAGCCATGGCTCTCTATTAAATACATGTACCATTAGTAGAATTCCTAATCCTTCACCCACATCATGGCTGAGTTCTTTCTGTTAACCGTTAACTATTGGGTAAGGGGCGAGATCAAGCTTCTTCTCTAATGATAAACTTTTTTCCCTTCTAAATAGCTTCTGCGTCGTGGTATTGGTCTGTCAACAAGCTCTGATAGTGAAATGATTACTCAATTACTGGCATATACCCCTCCTCAGGAGCAAGATGACACCCCAGACTGGATAGCGAGGTAACTGCAAAATTAGGCTAAGCATGCATCTCTGATGAGAGGTTTGCCTTGTGTATGTTTATAGCTTAAATTATTCACTTAACTATTTAATTAATTCCAGGATTAAAAACTTAATGAAGGAAGCACCCATAGCATACTCCTTGCTTATAATGCACAGAGATGTTATTTATGCAGTACGAGATCCTTATGGAAATCGCCCTCTTTGCATTGGTCGTCTTATTCCTGTATCGGATATAAATAATAAAGGTAATGAACTTCAGAAAGGAATGTAATTTTAAAATACTTTCAAGGTCACTGTTCCTGCTGCTGTCACACTTGAAATTGTTAGGCATGGGAAGCTTTATTGGTCAGTTTCTGGGTAAGGTTAAAAAATAATTGTATTCTTAGATTTAATTTAAGTATATTTCTTTAAGTTCTTCTGGGGATAAGCCACTTCTAAAGATTTTAGTGGACACTCCTCATTACTTTTTGAGTTGTCTATTGATAATTCTTTGGTCAGCTTTTTCATTTGTGCAGTATGCTTTTAGTGATTTTCTTTTTACATATCAGATGTATTATTTAAACGAAATCAATATTTGAAAAGAATAATCTTGGGGACTCTTCTTTTCTGTGTTGCAAGTCAAATGAGAATCCACATGCTCTTAAACATCATAAAGTGGATTTTCTGTGAGCTTATTTATTTACTTGGTGTTTAACTTTTAACTGTTTCCTTGACTCCATAATGTTACTTGATTGTCTTGTGATTTACAGAGAAAAAATCCTCAGAAACTGAAGGATGGGTGGTATCTTCCGAATCTTGTAGTTTTTTGTCTATTGGTGCAAGGTATGTTTGATTTCACTCAGCATTATAGCTTTTTCCATGTCAGTAACAGGATTTTTACATGAAAGTTTTCTTTTCTGCTGTATAGAGGAAGGTAATTTTATAAATGCAGTTTGTAGTGTACATTGTTCTCAGCACTGACTTTAATGTCCCAGTAGTACTTCTTAATTCTGCAACTAGCATTAGGCTTTCAAAATAACTGTTATTTTAGAAAGGAGGAATTTCCTCACTATGGCGTAGTTTTCAAAAAATTTAAGCCATTCTTTCAAAAACTAGTAAAGTTTAGGGCTTTTAATTTTTTTTTTTATTCTAAATGAGAAATTAGGATTACAGTTTAAAGAAATTATTACTGGAAGGATTTTTTTTAAACCATGTCTATTTTTTATATTAAATGAAACCATTTTCCCTCTATAAAAAAAGGGACTCTATACTTTGTAATATATGTTACTGTTCTCAATATTAAGGAATAATTTATTTAAAAGTCCTCTATCTTTAACATTGTTTCCCAAGATATTGTCGTGAAGTCTCTCCTGGAGAAATTGTGAAAATATCCAGACATGGTGTCCAAACTCTTGAGACTATATCAAGGCCTGAAGGAAACCCGATGGCTTTTTGTATCTTTGAATATGTTTATTTTGCAAGACCAGATAGCATATTTGAAGGTAAGTAAAATTTATTTTCTTTAACAATTGCTATAAATCTGTAATTTATCTCAATAAAATATTACAGTTCTTGGCCCTTTGAAGGCACATGATTCTATGATGTGGATATTGAACTGAGCTTGTAAATCATAACATCATTATTTTTCCCTTTCATCTGATCCTTGGGTTTTGCTTTTTCCTTTTAGGAGTAAGGATTCTGATTTTCAGATCTATAGTAAGGTTTTTTAAAGTGTGAATTCCTCAGCTTTGTGTATTACACTTTTGTGATTTTTTTTTTATCTTGCTTTTTCCTTTTGTACTCAGTTTATAAATGTCTAACAAATTAGTTTCTTAAAATAATGATATTATGTTTCTGCTATTATATGATAATAAAAATAATCTATTTCCTTTTACAAACATTCCAGACCAAATGGTTTATACTGTGAGATATCGTTGTGGTCAGCAGCTGGCAATAGAGGCTCCTGTGGATGCAGATTTGGTTAGCACTGTTCCCGAATCTGCCACACCTGCAGCTCTTGGTTACGCAGGACAGGTATTTTCTCTTAGTCATCGTGTAGTAATCATTCTTCTAGTACTAGAATTAGAAATTCTTGGATGTGCTCAGGTAGCTAAACACTGGCATGCAGACCATGTAACCAAATACCTGGTTTGGGATCAGGGACCAGGTTACAAAACCAAAGTAAACATTAAATAAAGATGCTGCTTCCTCCTCTAACTTCTTTGTTTCCGTCAGTGTTTCTATTAGTTGGCAATTAGCTGCTTCTTCCCCTTCCTTCCTCTCTAAGTAAGGGAAAAGAGATGTTGGTTTCATTATGAAAGTTACTTATTTTCTAACCTTTTAATTCAATGGCACTGTTTTAGTGGAGCCCATAGAAAGATTCACCCAAAGGCTAGGAGATTGCTCCCCTTTGTTTTAAGGATAACGTGAATATGCAGAGAATTTAGTGCTGATATTATTAGACTGCTTCTTGAAGTACCTTCACAAGCCACTGATATATTTATTGCCTACTGGATATGAGTGACAATGAAATCATTTATGTTCATTTTGTATAATGTTGACAGTGATTTAGTCTTTGTCATTGTTTGTTTGCTTAGTGTTCTCTTCCATGATAATTAATACTATTTGTTTGAGAAGCATTACAGATTCTAGCAAAATGAATTAGTTTTCACACCAAGTATATTGCTTTCAGTGATTTTTCTTTTTGCCTTTTTTTCCCCTATAGTTTAAGTAGTGAAAGAAAATTGTAATCTGATGATGGAGAGTTCAGTATAGCAACCACATTTAAAAAATTTACATACATATCATGGAAGCATGACCTAGAGAAAATAGGAACTTGATTATCTGTATTGTTGCTCATTGTCCTTTAATTTTTGCTTTATCAGTGCAGGCTTCCATATGTGGAGGTGCTGTGTAAAAACCGCTATGTGGGAAGAACCTTCATTCAGCCAAACATGAGATTAAGACAACTTGGCGTTGCAAAAAAATTTGGAGTATTGTCAGACAATTTTAAAGGCAAAAGAATTGTTCTTATAGATGATTCAATTGTGAGAGGCAATACCATTTCACCAATAATAAAGTTGCTCAAAGAATCTGGTGCAAAAGAGGTAAGTAATAGCACCAGTAATTAACAACATGACAATAGTGTTAATATTGCATTTCAGAGGCACCCTGATGGAGTATCAATTAGGTCAACACCTCCGAATGACCTCAGCCTACATATCCTTGGGTTTGAGCCCAGGTGCAGGGGGAAAAGAACCAGTGTGAACTCAGTTGTTTTTATTTATAAAAATAAAATAAAATGTTTTTTCCTCTTCTCCCTGCCTGCCTGCTTTCCTATTCACCTTCATTCCTGACTGCAACTTTCCTTTAAAAAATACTGTTTTTCAGTATAGTAACTCAAAATGGATAATTTAACATAGCAAACTGACTTTTAAATCAATTGGTTTAGGAAAAAGCAGCAACTTGATTATTTTTTTCTTTTTGAAGAATTCAAGCCTAATGTAATACATTTGACACATTGAGTTTTATTTTTTAAATTTCAAAATTCTAACTAAATATTTCAGTAATTCAAATTATAGAAGTGAGATGCTATTTATAAGTAAGAGCTTTTTTGCTTTTTTGCTTTTTCATCTATTGTTGGTATACCCTGGTGGTTTAGTGGTTAAGTTCACTGCCTCCAGTTGGAGCAGTCCTCTTACATCATAAGGACCTGGATTTGCAGTTAAATGCTTCCTCCTCTCTCCTGTCTGTCTGTTCATGTTCATTCCTGCCTGTACCTTTCCTTGAAAAAAAAAAAAAAAAAGGTATTATAAGAGAAAGCAGTTTGGAAAGCAATAGGAAAGTCTATTTAGAAAGCTTTATTTAATGTAATTGTAATTGATTTCCTAGTCCTTTTTCTGTTACTCTGATGATGATGATGATGATGAGGATATCACTATTTGGAATGCTATGAAAATCTTATGAAATTAAAAGCAAAGTGATATAAAATAAATCCAACATATAGTGCAATAGTGGAAAAGAGTAGACAAAACCAAAAAGAACTGGAAATGACGTATATCTACCAGTTGGAGAATAGTTTTATACATCATTATGATGAAACCATTTAATGCAACCATTAAAAACTCTAATCACATAGAACTAAGGTTGCCAAAGGGGAAGGGAATGGGGGAGGGTGGGAGGGGACCAAGGGGTGGCAGCAGATTCAGTGGACAGAGGTGGAAGAGTACTAGAAGATTGGTGGAATCTTGTGTTATATTTAATGAATAATGAACCTACGTCTAAATTTGTATTATTTTGTAAATCAAAGTTACTTCAATTAAAAAAAACTGAGAATGGAAATGCCACACGGTTCAGTTATCACTCTTGTGGATATTTACCCTGAAAATACAGCAATACTAATTGAACGAGACATGTGCAACCCCATGTTCATTGCATGTTATTGTATTATTTACAATAGCCAAGAGCTGGAAACAACCTAAGTACCCATCAATAGCTGAGTGGATAAAGAAGATGTAGTATATATACACATTGGAATACTAATCGGCTATCAAAAATACTAAAACCTGCCATTTTCAACAATATCTATGAACATAAAGGGAATTACATTTAGTAAGATGAGCCAAAAGGTGAAAGATAAGCATCGTGATTTCACTCATGTTGAATATGGAAAAACCAAGCAAACAAATGAACCAAATCAAACAAAAATAGCCTTTTTTTTTTTTTTTTTTTTTCAAAGGAAAGGTGCAGGTAGGAATGAAGGTGACTAGGCAGGCAGGGAGAGGAGGAAGAAACATTTCATTTATTTTATTTAGTTGTTCATCTTGATTGTTCCCTCTGACCTGGGTCTTTGGGATGTCCATGGACTACCAGTGACCTTGACCACTAGGCCACTAGGGCATGCCAAAAATACACTTTTTATATACAAAATCAAATTAGTGAGAAGGGAATGGGTAAATTTGGTAAAATGGACTAATTATGTGGTGAAGGAGAATTGAACTGGTGATGGTGAGCTTAATGCAGTATATACCAATGTTGATTTACAAGGATGCATAATTTAATGATGTTATGGTATAAGGTTCAAAAAAATGTTTAAACGAAAGTCAAAATGAATTATGATCTTTGCTCTTATAAGAAAGATAAAAAGTAGATGTAGACTTCAGTTATAGCCATGTAAATGAACCTGATCAAAGGCTAACATTAACACTAGGAAAAACAATGGATAAAATTAGGTCTGTTGTAGTAGTTTTTTGTTATAACTCGTTAGATTGTATTTTTCTGCATAAATTGGTAAAACTAGAGGTAGGCAGAAATGCATGTCAGTGTAAGACAATGAAGGTGACCTTAGGAATGTAAGTCTTTCAATGAGAAAAAATCAGAAGAAAGAAAAGTCCTTCTTAATAGATGACAGGAGGAACAATGGCAACTCTGTAAAAAGAACTTCTTTACTAATGGCTGATGTTTTAAAATTCTTGTCCAGGATACCTGAGCATCTAGAGCAAGGCTGCTCAGGCAGGATTCTTTGGTAATGAGTTAATTCTGTAAGTAGCTCTGATGAACACTGCAGTCCCATATGTACACTACATGAGTTTTCTGGGATTCATTTTGCTTGTTGTTCAGAGAAAGACAATCTGTATTTTGCTTTATGCTTTATTTTGCCAATACTTTATTAAGCATTCTAGAAAATAATTTCATGTTGTTTTAATCAGTGACACAATTTTGCACAATTGTTCTTACAGTGAATGTCAAAATAATGAATAATGTGGAATTTCTTTCCCAGGTACACATTCGAGTAGCTTCACCACCAATTAGATACCCATGTTTCATGGGGATAAACATACCAACAAAAGAAGAGCTTATTGCCAATAAACCAGAATTTAAGGATCTTCCAGAATATCTAGGTAGGTAATGGAATTCTAAGAATTATTATTATTATTAACAGAAAATCCAGTGCTTTTCAGTCTTTTTATTTTCAGTGAAAAATGGTGTCTAGGTGCATCCTTTGCCTCAGGTGGCTGAGGCAGCCAACGTGCAGACTATGTGAAGCCAAGGACCTGGGTTCAGTTTTGGTTTTTTTGCCCCTTGCACACACCCCCCCCCAAAAAAAAAAGTGTTCAGTATTTATTAATAAGTACTGTTTAATATGTTGCAGATACTGAAAATTGAACACTATTCTGAATAATGAAAGTGTCTGGGTCTTTAGACAACATAGGAAGTGCTGTGTTGGAGACCTAGGCCAGGGTGAGATCAGAGGAGGAAAGGCTGGCCAGTTAGAGGGACCTGCAGTCCTATCAGTTAAAGCCTCTCATCAGATCCCAAGAAAAACTGAAACAGTTTTACCAAAAATAGATAATTTGAATGTGACTATAAATCAAAAAAGTGAAAAAAGCATATGTTGACTTATCTTTAACAATGAGATCAGGAGACTTGAAGATCTAGTTCTCCTGGATACGACATCTGTGTTTCAGAATGAGGTGAGGTATAAACCATTTATATATCATGTAGATGTTAGCCAGCGTGTCTGGGCACCTCCATACTGGTGGTTTCTTTTGACTGGTCATGCCTGTGCCTTACATGTTAAATATTTTGAATGTTACCCTGATGAATATAATTGCCATGGATATATCTCTGTTATAATAACAACACAAAAACTCTACAGTTAGACTTGGCTTCCCTTCTTTCAGATGAAAAAAATAGAAACATAAGTAACTTTGACATTAATTTGAACCCAGGTTTCCTAGATCACAATCTATTTTTTTTTATCAAGAAAATAACTCCTGAAGCATAGACTTGAAACCTCCAGTGCTATTTTAAATTATTATCCTGTTGCCTCCTAAATTCTAATTTAAACTTTTTAAAAGTAATAAAAACCCTGTTTTATTGACACCCTCCAAATGCCCTGCTGCCTCTTTTAAAGCAAGGCTAAAGGAGACAGAAATGTTTATCTTGTCTTAAGTTTTTCTGTTTATAACTTTTCTTTATTGAGCCATTCTTCCTTCCCCAGGAAAGTCTCACGACCTTCTGATTTTTCCCACCTTTTCCCTATAGGAGCTAACAGTGTTGTGTATCTGTCAGTAGATGGACTTGTTTTATCTGTACAAGAAGGGATACAATTTAAAAAACACAAAGTGAAAAAGCAAGATATTCAAGAAAACGGGAATGGTCTAGAGTGTCTTGAAAACAATGGTCATTGTACAGCTTGTCTTACTGGAAAATACCCTGTGGAACTGGAATGGTAGCTGGATTTTCTTGATGTTTCAAGACGATGCAAAGTTGAGAAGTTCTAGTGGTCGTACATTGTTCACTTACTGTTACTCAGTTAGTACAATATAAAAATGCCATGTTCACTTTCGTAAGTTTGGAGATTTTTTTTCTGAAAAGGTTACCAAAGTACTATCCTTTCTTTAATAAATCCTAGATAAATACTTCATCATTATCTAGGAACTTGGATAATCCTTCAGTTTTATTTAGTAGTTTGGTGCTTTAAGGGCACTAATTATGAGATTATATACATTGAATTTCAGATCATTAACAGTAATGCAAAATATAAGTAAAGCTTTTTACTGTACCGTCCCACAAATTCTGAGAATTCTGTGGAATGTTTTTTGAGAGTTATTCAAATTCAGTTATGGAATATTTTCATAATTGAACCTTGCTACTTGTGTATTATACAATAGTATTGCTTTTTTCACACCATATCAACTAGTCTTTTACACCTGATCAGAGAATCAGGTGTGGTAGTGGCATTTGCCAGGTCCATGTTTTTTAAGGAGTTTGCTAGAGGTTAGATGGTGCAATGCAAACAGGATGAGTGAGTTAATATACATTTCATGCAAACCTTGAATCTATTATACCTCAAAGATTCTAGCCTCTAGACTTTTTCCTATTATGACCTTGGCTTCCCTGTCTAACCTTTAAATCTTCAAAAAATAATATAAAAACTTTTGTGTCTCATTTTTCCCTACTTGTACAATGGGGTACTTAATAAATAACTAATAGGCATGTGAGGAAATATACTTCTGGTGGTTCACCACTGTTCACTACTAAATTCAATATAGTGCATGATTATGAATCAGTTTTGGAAGTTTGGCTATTAGTCTGCAACTGAGATTCCATTATGACGGAGACATATAGTTTGCAGGGCAAAAGCCATCTCTTTGAGATTCCCTAAGAATGGTTGTAAAAACATGCCTGTGGAAAGTTTTCCTACATTTGACCAGAAAGTATGATCACTGAGTGCCCATTTTGTGTAAACTCAGCAAGTAACTTAATACATTTGAAATAAAGAAATAAATTTTTAGAGTCTAACAACCTTTCATCCTTAATTTGATAAATTAAATGGTTTTCAAATGATGTTGGATCACTTACAAAGCATATATACATATACATTTATATACAAATGTATATCATTGCAACTAAATAATCAAATAGAAACATTATAACAATGATCAAGGCATCTTTTTTAAATTATTCCCCTTTAATCAGCTTATGGCCATTTTGTTTTATTGGGATCTATTAAATTTGATTTTTTGAAAGATTTTTTTTTAGCATTTAAGGTTAAAATATTTAAGATGGCTTGCCCTTCCAACTGGTTTATGTAAGATTTTTTTAAACATAAAAAGCTTCTTTCTGTATTGTTACCATATTGATGTATATAGCATCCGAATCCATTTATTATTTATTAACAATTGAAACATTTTGTCTTCTTTTGGTATATAGACTCACATGCTATATCAGGAAGAGATAAAATCCTGACAGCTCTTTAAGCCCCGCACAGAGACAGCAGCTGGTCAGATAACCCTGTGGCAGTGATGCAAATAGACTGACATTTGAATAAAGCCCTGGGACCATTTGAATATATAGCCTCTTGTAATTGTATTTCTCCTAGCAGCATGGAAGTAAGACCTGTGGGTCAACTTTTAACTGGTCTTACAAACAAGAGACCGAGGGAAAGTACCAAAATCAAATCTCTGATTTGACTTTTGTTTTCCATAGCAAATCCCCTCCCCCCCACCCCCATCTCCTCCCTCCCACTATCTTCTTCACTTTGTTTTATTGAGATGCTTTAATAGAAAAAAAATAGTACTGTGACATTTTGGTAATTCTACAAATTTCTTACTGTTTCTTCTTTATTTTCACAAGTTTCTAAACTTTGAATTAAAGGGTTTTTTTTTTTTTCTCCCAATTTGATTGCAAATGTTTAGGTGCTTCAGAGTTCTAGAGTATTAAAAACTGTAGAGAAGATGAGAAATGTGTTTTTACAGGATTTATATTGTGAACTAAATAAACAGCCTGCTTGTTGGTGACTTCACTGTGATGAGTTTGTGACAGATATATGATGTAATTATTGTATTTAAATGTGTGTGTGCTTTTTAAAATAGTGGCTTGTAGTGAATGCCTTATGGCGAGCAGCACAGCAGCAGTCCCGACCAGGCTCCATGCTTGGCACCAGCCAGTCAGATCGTATTTCCATGATCAGGCATTTCAGTAAACAGGGAAAGACTGCTGGCTGAACAGGAAGGACAAAGTAAACAAATGCCCTGCGAAGCAAGCACTCTGATAGTGGCAAGTCCTATGGTGTCTTAACAGTGCCGGGGTTGGGTGGGGGTGGGGGCCTTGGGAGGGCGGTGTCACAGAAGAGAAGTTCAGTTCCCTAAATGTGTGTTACCTGAATTTCCAGCTTGCTAGCCTGCCCTACACATTTCAGATGTGCCAGTTCCCACAATTTTGTGAGCCAGTTTCTTAAATGTTCTCTTTCTTCATCTCCTCTATCCTTCCACCACCCATATATGCATGTGTGTGTATCTATGTGCATGCATATGAATTATGTTTCTTTAGAAAACCCTAATACAATAGACTGACTTGCAAACAGCATGGTTTCCCTCATCTCCCTCCATTCTTTCTCAGCCACCTGACAAAACGCCAAGACCGAATGAACCCAGCCGCTAATTTTCTGCCTTTAGTTGGGCACTGAGCACTGTTGGAGTGAGTCACAAAACACTGTTATCACAGCTGTGGTATGTGCACAGAGCACATAACAGGGACTTCCTCATGCCTTGGAGATAGTGTGATATTGTGCTTTAAGTTAAGAAATATATATTTGGTCTAGATTTCTGGCATAAAGCTCCTGCAACCCTTGGGACTTCCTAAATAAGTTTTGATAAAGGTATCTTGGTATTCATAACAAGCCTTCTTCAAGCATACCTCAATTTGTGAATGAGGTCTCTTGGAAAGCACCTAAGGTTGGGGGCTGTTTACCATGGACACAATCATGGGGTTAGAAGGTTGAATCAATAATTGTCTCAGAGGGAAGGGAGAGGTGGGTACATCAAAGGGGTTGATTGTATGGGGAAGGCTAGAATTAGACTTTTAGTGGTGAAACTGTAGCATATACAGACGTTGGTTTATAAAGATAAATACCTGAAACTTATGTAATGCAATGTTACTTCAATAAAAAAAATTTCCTAAGAAAGCTAATGGTCAATGGTTAATCAATTTACCTATATAATGAAGCCTCCCTAAAAACTCAGAAATCCAGTTTGGAGAGCGTGGTTGGTGGCAAGAACACAGCATACCCAGAGAGAATGTGGAAGCTCCAACCCCCTTGCCAGTGACTTGCCCGGTACATCTCTTCCATCTGGCTGTCCAGTTACATCAAGCCAGGAGTCCAGGCGTGCCCGGTGGAGTAGCAGTTGGATCCACCACGTACCGTAGTCCACAGACATCCCAAGAATCTGGGTTAATGTGTTGGGGCCAGCAGGAACAACCAAGATGTTAAGTAAAGTGCTTCTTCCTCCTCTCTTTCTACCTGTCTGAACCTTTCCTTTAAGCAAAAAACAGAAAAACAATAGTCACATAAGTAAAATTGTTCTGAGTTCTGTGAGTCACTCAAGGAAATTATTTGAAACCAAGGAAAGGGTCTTCAGAACCTTTGACACAGCCCATCAGCCAAAGCACAGGTGACAGTCTGAACCTGCAATGGGTGTCTGAAGTGCTTAACCTGTGGGATCTGATGCCATCTCTGAGTAGATACACACTTTGAAGGTAGGGTTGAGGACTTTGAAAATTTTGAAAAAAATGACTGACAACAGAGTTGGGAAGTAGGTGAAGAACAGTGAAGTGAAAATGTACCAATAATAGGCAAAGGATCAGTGAGTTACGGGGTAGGCATTTGATACTTTGCAAGAAGAGGAATAATGTAGTGAAGAGCAGAAAGACTGTTGGACAACAGGTGCATCTGAGAAAGGTTCCATCAGAAGTATATCACCATTTGGGAAGGGTCTACGATTGTACCCTACTTAAATGCTAATAAGCTAGTCTATTACTGTTTCTTGGAAGTAGACATGAGATTCCTAGGTCAAAGACAGAACTTATATTCATGCCAAAAGTCAGAGCATTGCACTAATTTCTTTATACCACCATGTGCCTCTGAGATGAGTGGAATAAAAACCAGGAGGTGACTCTTAGATTAATTTAAAAATCTTTTTTGAAACCTCCCTGCTACTTCTATTTTGATCACCCCTCTGAGATAATTAATTTCCATAGTGATGATTAATGCCTCTGTTGTATGATTGTGTGTGTAACCACCTCTTCCCATTCCCTAGATTTCCAGAAGGGATAAATAGGTTAGGCCTTTGGGGGTGCACAAGGAAAACAAGGAGTCTTTGGCCTCTACCAAAAGGAATCTGTCAAGTTTCAACTTCAGCTGGGCAATCTCATCCCTGTTTATCTGTCACAACCCCATTTCATGACCCTGAGCACTTTGTGATTACAAATTCCTAATCTGCCCACCACTAGTCTGGGCAAGAGGAGAAAGGGATGTTGAGTAATTTCAGCATTTTGTTTCAGGCCCTTTTGGAACAAGAAAGAGTTCAATTGCAGCCCTGGACATTTCATTCTGATCACAGTCACTGATCTGAATGCAGCAGAAAGTTACCCCGTGGACTGATTGGTATGGGGCAAGAGGAGGGTGTTAGGGAACAGTAGCTAACTGAGACGCCAGAACAGATAATATGTGGGCAATGAGGGACTGAGGAAACTTGTTAAATGGGTGAAATGTATGCCCTATCTGATGTTTTAGAATGATTGGCTCTAGATCACCAGGTAAAAATGGTGAGAGGTACAGAAAATTCCCCCATCCCTCTGAGATTCATGGGCTAATTCAACAAACAACATCAGACAGGACTAGTAGGATAAAAGATTTACGTACCATGGAGAATTTACATGGCAAGATTCTAAGGTAACAAACATACATCCTACACTGAGGAGGAAAAGAGGGCCTCTGACACTAAATGGGATTCCTCCCACGAGGAAATGATTCCATATGACAAAATCTTGCCTCTATGTTTGTCCTGCCTTAAGATATGTTTCTTTCTTCTTTTAATAAAGGTTTTTGGAAATTACTCCAAGACTCTTTCTTTATGGTAAGAAATTTTCTGGAGGCCAAGGACCACAACTGACCTTTAGCTCCACATACCAAGATAACACTGGGAAAGACCTGTCTGGATATTTTCCAGGAGATTGACCCCACAGTGTGTTGAGTCTTCTATATTTACTTCCTCTTAAGACCCCCTGAAAATCATAGTAAAGGGATTTGATTTTTTTTCTTTTTTAAGGAAAGGCGCAGGCAGGAATGAAGACAGGCACAGGCAGGAATGAAGACAGGCGCAGGCAGGAATGAAGACAGGCAGGCAGGAAGAAGGAAGAAGGATTTTATTTTTATTTAGTTGCTCACATTGTTCTGCCCAGACCCAGGATGCGGACCCGAGGTCCTGAGGATGCATGTAGACGGCTCCTCCTATGGTGGCTGGCCTAACCACTGCTCCACCAGGCTGCACCCAATAAAGGGATTTTTAGTCTGTAGGTCTAGTGAAGCAGGGACTAAACCTAATGCCACACTCCTTACAATCCCCTTCTAAGGTCAGGTGCAATGATAATACCTCTCAAGGTGCCATGCCCCTGAGCATAGGAGAAAACATTTCCCTGAGCAGACCACTTGGGGAGGACATTTGGTTTTAGTGTGCCAGCTTAAAGCAGTGAGCAAAATCAATAAACAATCCTATTTACATCACAGACCCTCTTAAAAAACTCAAACTGGCTTCGGGGAGGGCTGAAGAGGGTAACTAAAAGGATTCGAAATTATTTTAAGAATGAGTTCTATC